>VUJU01000629.1:52924-81813 GCA_009835225.1 Aphis craccivora | reverse complement strand
TATTGTTCTAGTATTTTTGTGTTGAATTATATAATTTTGAAATCTATTTAGAAATGTATATATTGTCTAGTGTGGTATCAACATTGGAATATAAGCTGCCATCTGGGGAGACATTCAATTCTGAGTAAGTAAAACTAAGTGTCGATGAAATCGTTTACCATTAATCTACATTTTTCATTATGGTTGTTTCTTTTTATTTTAGACATTGTTTTTCATTGACGAATGAATTATTTTATATGGTCACCGGGTATTTAATGATAAACACATTAGACAACTCTTCTAAAGCGGCGGTAAGTATATTTAAGATTAAACATTAAGGTAGAAACCAAATAAATATTTATGTATTGTGAAATTTGTTTTAGTTAACCGAAATGACTGATAATATAAAATGGGCATTTAGGAAAATGGTTCATCAAGCGAGATGGATGGACGATGAAACAAAAAATGCTACTTTACGAAAATTAGCCAATATGAAAACGTATTTTGGATACCCAAATAATTACGACAATATACTAAATATTACTAAGAAATTTTAATTTGTCAGTGTTATCCTGTCAGCTCATAATATATTTATTGTACCTATACATAAATTATAGATTTTATTTTTTTCTATTTAAAAAAAAAAAAGAAGAACCAATAATAGGTATATTATGGAAGAACAGAAGTATAAATTTAGAACGTTAACTAAAACGGACAATTAATAACTCACGTATTTATTAAAGCCAATGTAAAAAAATAATAATGCGAGGTATTTAGTTAACATAATAAACCAGAAATTTCTGATCGAAAAAAAAATGATCGAACCAACTTATATACATTTATATGTATATAATAGTATAGTTAATAAATGACACTTGTAACAAGGACATTTTTAAAGTGTCCGATTTCTACCACCTCAACAGCCGATAGAGTTGAATTGCAATAATTTATTGCATACCGCGTCTTGTCAACAGGGAACTAAATCACGGATCAACGGAATTTACTAGGTATCTCATAGCTACGACAACACCGGTAGACTGTACAACGAGCTGGGAAATGTGGAGCAGTGGTGGACGAACAAAATTGTCGAAGAGTACATGAAAAGAGCGAGCTGCTTGATAAGCCATTACGATGGTATCAAAGTCGTTAGGAATAGTAGTGTGCGGTATCATTATTTACTGTATTTACTGTATTTTACTTTTGGGTTAGTTGTTAATACATTGGATTTATAATCAATTACCTGCACGTTATTTACAATAGTTTGCAGTTAACGGCACACTAACCCTAAACGAAAACATAGCCGATTTTCCGGACTTAAGGAGGCGTATTATACATATCTGCGCTATATGGACATGCACAGGTAAGAACCCAGGTTACCCGGTTTGAAACGTTATAGCCAAGAACAATTGTTTTTCATAGGATACGCAAATGTGAGTACACTACACATGTATATCAGTAATAAATAATTTACCGACTGTTTTGTAAAATCTTAGGTTACCTATAATGGCTAACAATTATTTTAATATATGTATTCTATTTAGTATAAATATAAATAATAATATGTATAATTTATATTGTAACACACCAAAAACACTTAGTTTTAACTCCATATATATAAAAAATTAAGTGGAAAAATTAAATTTAGTAAATCTTAAAAAGACGAGATATAATCTGGAAACTAAGTAACATATTTTACAACATTTTCATCATTTTATTATACTACAAATGCCAATGACGACAAATAAGATCAATTATTAAGTTAAATGTTTTGTCAACATATTATTTAGATACTTAGCAGGAATTGTAAGGTTGGTTAAGTATACTTATATAAGTACAAATAAGTAACCACAAAACTATTTTTGTAATCAATTATTTATAAACAACATGTTGACTATATAAATAAAAATGATATGTATTTTAGCAATTCTGTCATTATAAAGACAATACTAACCAGTTCAACTATAACTTTATATACAACACAGTCCAGACGTTGTTAGAGTACGGGAAGACCTATCACTTTCACCAGAGTTCGCAAAAGCGTGGTCTTGTCCAATTGGTACTACAAAGAATCCAAAAAATGATAAATTTTAAATTTGGTAATCCATAAGACTACGTTTTTTAATTTGTTCAAAATGTTTGTATACCGTGTTTATTATTTACAAATATTGCTTATTAGTAGGATTTAACAGGTAATTGTTAGGTATATTAAATAAATAAGCTCTTCTGTATTAACTTAATTGTCTAGGTACTAATTACTATAACTTTTTTTTGTTTACAAATTATAATCTAAATATACTTTTTTTTAAATCACGTACCTATTATAGATATTTTTAAATATACCTTTTAATTACCTTAATTAAAACATTACATTAATTACCTTTTAATACCGTTTAATTCATTGAAATAATACCGTATTTAAATTCAAACACAATAATGACTAAACAAAAATCTACGTATAAGTAAGTATATCGGTGTTTTTACGTAATATACAAGTCGAGAATAAAATGAAAAATATTTTATATTTTATGTTATCTGAAAAAAAAATTATTATATATGTTTTTAATATACATAGAGATCGAAAGAATTTAACGTTTAAGAAGGATAACCAAATTTAAGAATGATATTTTTTAATAATAAAATATAGAATGTAGGTACCTCAATACCTCATTACTTAATACTTATGCACAGATAAAAATAATGGATGTTGAAAATAATTTAGTTTTTTTTTTTAATTGGACTTTGACGCCGTTGATGGCCAAAACTGAAGGAAATTTAAGTATTGTAGATTTTTATTTAAATATTACTCAATGGTGTAGACATAAATCAATGGCAAAGGGTGGGCAAATATTTTCATATTGCGCTCGTTTTATAAAGTTTCCGCCATATTATAAAGGTTGACATTTGTAAGGGAGGCGTAAAGGTTACCATCGTGATTTAAACCAGACCAACCCCAATACAGCCATTAAAGTCAACCCTCCAATGACGTGCATATTCTTATTACTGGCTGAATATTTAATAATATATTAGTTGTCGATCGTTTACGTCAAAAAAGATTTTATTATTTTGTAAAATAAATTTAAAGTATAAAAAATTGAATGTAATAAAATCAAATTAATTGTATTTATAGAAATATTGTTATACATTAGCTACAAGGGAAATTAAATAAAAAAAAAAAAAAAAACATTTTTTCTATCAAGACTACATTTATATGGTCACTATAATAGATAATCCATGTTAATGTGTGAAACAATATGGTTTATATGACATACCTTAGTATAACGATATTTTGATTAAAACTAATAAAATTAGTAACATACGTATGTATTATAATTTACTTTAATATTTGATAAAGTGACAAAATAACATAATAATAGTAATAATACGATTTACAAGTACATTATAAATTTATAACATATTATGATATTATATTGCTAAATAATTATAAAAATTTCGATAATTACTAGCAAATGTTCAAAGAATAAAATAAAATTAGGTATAATGAAATCGGAAATGGAAGAAACTTTGAATTCACCAATAGGTATCGATTATGTAATTAATTATTATTAAAACATTATGCTTTAGCTCATTATAGTTTAAGCATTAGATAATACTCCAAACAGTTCAAACTAAGTATAACATTAACTTACTGATCTCTTAAACGTTGTTATAATTGGTTTCTACTATATTAAAACTAATTTAGATTTCTTAACGTACCTAAATGATTATAGTAATGTCTTTAACAATTTAACATGACTACAAAAAATTTGATTCTGTCAGAATAAAGCTAATAAAATTAATGAATTCAATTTGATGAATGAAACATTCTAACCAATAGTACTATTGTTTTTTTTTTTTTTTTTGTTACATTTATACAGTAATATAGTTATAGTAGTAATACGTAAATTCTGACGACCTTCTTATAGAGGTATAACTAATTTTAGCTACTTTGCATCTTTGCCAAAAACATCGAGTATAATGCAAGACATTTTTCACACTTTTAAGTAATCTCTCATAGTTAGAATTAAAGCCATTGAATAGAATTGAACAATTCGAATAAGACTTAAATATATTTAAAAGTTTGCAAGTAATATAGTAGATGTAGTATAAGACAATAATATTACGTGCATGTTATGAATATTTATGAGTAATAATATTATTATTACGCGTTAAAAAAATAAATATTATAATTACTTTATAATACTAGATATTTTAAAAGTGATTATCTATTATTTTCAAGCCGTAATAGAACACGTTTACATCTTAAAATTGAACTTCAGATACATAATATTATGTACAAATATACGAGGTATATAAGTAGGTACTTACCAATATCATAATAACAAATAAAGTATAAAATATTAAGTGGACGTCACACCTCGTGAAGTGGGATCTTTGTCTTACAAATGGACAGAATAGCAAATTTGAGTCGAAAAGTTTCAATTTTGTGTTGTTAGCTTTAATTTTAGAGTGTATTGGTCTATTACAATAATCAAAAGTAAAAACAATATTTCGTATGTTTTGTACCATATTCTAATTTTTAACCAATTTGTGAGCATTTTTAAATTTTATACATTTCTTATGTATTTATATTTTTCTTAAAAATTAAAATAATGTAAACAACCAACAAAAATAACATAGATAAATGTCTTTTATTTAAGTTTGCTTGGAAGTCAATTTATTTTATTTTAAGAGAACTGTAGAAAGTATATTTCGGTAGGTTGTGCGTTAGTGAGACGACAAGTTAGTTAGACAAAACATCCGAGCAAAACATTTATTGAGTCCTCTTTAAAGTTTAAAATCATTTTATATCTACAATTAATAATTCTTTACAGTGGCGTATTTAGGGGTGGGAGGAGATATTTGTGTTAGAACACTCCCAGTCGTATTTATGTCGTATGTTGTTGTTGTTATTTTAGTATTAATATTATATATATTATATATTGTAGGTATTGTTTATTTTATGTACTTAAGAATAAACAGTTTTAAACAACTTACACTATAATAATATTCATTAATATAATAATTTATACCAATATATGGTTTTTATTAATGTATTAGGGGGTTGTTGGGCGGAGCACACCTGTCTATCATGAACCTATTTAATGTTAAAACGCTCTCGTAAAATGAATCCTAGATACGCCATTGACTCTTTACTATAATAATATAACACTATATTTGATTTATTATTATTTGATGGAACTACGATAAACTTATACTAAACAATACTCTTAAATTAGCCACCATATTTTAATTTTGTATCTCATATGAAATACAATTTATGAAAAGTTCATATTAGGTAGGTAACATTTTCATAATTTCTGCAGTCTATCCAAGATAAGAATATATAATATCATTTATTATTCTTTATAGTAGTAGTTTTAATTTTAGCTTTAGTCATAATCAAAAATGTAATTATAATCTTTTTTTTTTTATATTAATTCATGTTATATTTGAAACGATTTAAAAAAATAGATTGTATAGTTCAACATTTAAAAATGTTGTGGTATTATAGAGTAAAAAAAAAAAATTAAATAATCTAGAACATAAAAATGTAAAAATACAAATATAAAGTGAGGTATCGCCAAAATCGGGAAACTAATTTCATAATTTAAATTATATAGGTAGATAAATATATATAATTATATTTTAAATTATTTTGTATAAACCATAATATTTCGATGTAAAATATGTAAAATAAGAATATAATGTTAATAGTCCTATAATAACATACATATCTTCAGTAACACACTGAATTAAAATCTCTTTATAAATCAGTTCTCTGCAACAAAAGGTAAGTGGTGAAAAAACATATTTTAAATAAAAATAAAGACATATGAGGTTAACATAATTAAAATGGTTAATATTTATTAATTATTTATTGCATTCAGTCTAGTTATCAATCATTGTACATAGTTAATTATATTATTATGTTTGTCATTAAAATATTGCATAAGTTATATGCATAGAGGTCCACATAATTATACAAGAAGGGTAATAGTACCTATCTACTAGAATAATATAATGATGATTATTTATTTGTATTTTAATTTTAATTACGCTAATCACATGGTACAATCAGGAAACTAGTAGAATTTAATACAGTAAAAATTATAAATAGTTCGAATACGCGTAGAAACTAGCTTTTAACAATAATCACTATTATCAAAATACTTATTCTCTTTGTCTTCACCTATAATGATGTAACATCGAAACTGTCTATGAAAAACCTTGTAAAAAATGTTCAATCCTTAGCTATAAAAAATGAACATTTTAAAAATGTTTTTATTTTCCCGGTTATGTAGAATAATACATGGGAATTTTTACTCAAAGTATACTAATTTGCTACCACGCATATTGAAATTAAAAACCAATACATTTTTTTTACTGCCCCAAGGGGTGATGATAAGTACAAAAATAAAAAAGCGCACATCATTGTTATAAAATCGATAGATTAATAGCTCCGTTCGAAATGTAAAGTGCGGTAATATACGTGGTAGATACATAATGCATCATACACGGTATTATTACTTCACGAAATGGTTTATAAGTCATATATTATAACAATGCAGTATACACATAATAGCCGTTTGATTATTACCGGTAGATGAACCAATATACCTATAATATTGTATAGGTACAAATATGACGCGTCAACCATAATGGCACGCCCAAACCGAGACGTATAGCAGCGTAAAAAACCAATTTCGCGCGCTCACCTACACGAACAAGACTTTATATGTTATTATTATTATTATTATGTGTTTCTGCCAGAATCAGCAGACCATGGGACAAATAAAAGAACGAACCTCGTGCTATGCGTTCTCCTCTCATCCCATACCGCCTGGCCGCGCCACATGTTTGTTGGCAGAACTGTCAACATGAAAGCAAAACATAAACCCATATGAAGCCGGCGTAAAAAAAGACCGCAACATGCATGTATGGTTGGGCGTTTCAGTTAGACGAAGGCCGACAAATAGTCAGCACGCGATCGCGACGACCTGTGCCGGCCAGCCGTACCGCCCGTGCACTTCGACGACGACCGACGGTTCAACACAATATATTATAATCGTATTCATGTACGCGAAGGGGAGGGTCGTGCAGAAGGACAAATATAATTAAACCAAAATGAGTAAGTGCATTGTGTTTGTGTATATTCGTAATAATAATATAAAATCAAAAAAAAAAAAAAAAAACAAATACAAACGAAGTACATAATTAAATTCAACTAGTGGTCGGGTTTTCAAACTGAATTGTGTTCAACGATATGGCTAATACCTATTTATGTTTTTTCCTGCAGTATCCTCTGGACCACTTCGTGTACACCTAGTGACTTTAATAGGTTAAAAATACATTTTTTTTTTCGTTATTGATAATATTATATCGTTGACAAACAAAATTAAATGTTATTTTAGGTAGGTACCTATACTAGAAATTAGGTAAGTCAACTTTTTAATAAATATACTGAATATAAAAACTAAAACTTGAATATTTGAGAATTGCAAAAAGTGTAATACTATAAATAATATATATATATTTGATTCATTTACCAGCAAAAAATGAAAAGTGAATAATAAATAATTACAAAATAAGTATGTCGCAATGAAAATATTATAATATCAATGGTTTTTTTTAGAAAAAAATATTGTAATTAACCATTCCATAAACCTTCAACAATTCAAACATTTTCACGTATATTATATCTAATTCACTTTTATTAAATAAATGTTTGTTATTTAATTATTGAAATTAATTCAATACAAATTGTACATTCGACTATCACAAGTTTATCTGTTATAATAACGCATTACAATTTTATAATTATTAGCTTTCATTATAAGTTGATATATTATTTATAATACCTATCTATTATCTATAATGAGCTTAGCAAATTATTGAAACTTAATAATCTTAAACTGAAAATACAATTTCAATGACTAATGAAAGTTTTATTTTAATTGAATGTTTTAAAATACTACATAATATTGTAATGACTAATCTTGTCACTCTAAACAAAATATGATTAAATTACAATGAAGATAAAGTAGAGTGTACCTTATGTATACATGTACTCACTATACGTCAATTTATGATCACTTCATAATAGATACACCATACACAGTATACAATTAAAAATACGTTTAAAATGCAAAATATTATTGCTACGCGCAGAGCAATTAAAAGTTATTTTTATCGAAACTAGCCGACATCATATATTAAATAATATTAAATGTATGAACATTAAACATCATAACTAATATTTATAGTATATGGAATAGAAAAATTTCAAATTAAGTAGGTAGCTAAACGTTTAAACTCCATTTTTCAAATTAAAGCAGGAAAAAATAATATGATTCATTTTCAATATATTATCTAGTCTTCAGAATAAAAAATTTCCCATAAAAACTAAAAAAAAAAAAAAAAATTCATAAATAAATTATTGATTAAATTTAATATTATTTAGGTTTCATTTTTAAAATCTGGAAAGATCATATTTAATTTGTTTCAGTTGTTTTTGAAAAAAACATCTTGAAGTCTTAAAAATTTCAGAAATTATCCATATTATTAATTATTATAATAATTGTCTTCTGTAATAGATTTCAAATCCATAGATTCTACATGATATAGAACAGTTTTAAAAAAATACTATTTTAATCATTGTTATTTCAATCTTAACATTATATTAATTTATAACTTAAAACTTATTGTAAGTCATATTATACAAATAAATTATAATCAGTGTTATCCATTATATAGATAAACAAAATTTAAAGTATACATTAATTATTTACCTATCCAAAATGATTATTTAGATAATTTTTTGTGTCAAGATATTCAATTTAATTTTTATATAAAACATTTTTTAGCGGTGAGTTATTAATACTTTTATAAGGTATTGTCTATAATCTATAACCTATTGATTTCATTTTCATTTTGTTTCATATTTATTTATTAGGTACTTGTGTTTTACTGTTGTTATTTCGTATTATACGTCCTATTCTCTGTAAATACCAATGATTATTTTAAACTCACGTATTTACAATTAGTGTAAAATGGTGGGTAAATAGGTACGGTTAGATGCCACTGCGGCAAGTTTGTTAAATTTGAATTCCATGATATATCATCATTGTACACAAAAAACCATTCTACGTGGAAACGGTCTATCAGGTTTATCTATATTATATTTTATTTTTTTTTTTTTGATATTACAATTAAGTTAAGTAATTTATATTAATATTATTATTGCAGTAAATCAAATTAAGTTTTGCAGAAAACATGAAAATATCATTGAATGTATAAAATATAATAAGTAATATAATATAAAAAGTAGGAGTAGATAACCGTGGTCCCAACAAATAATATTTTTTAATTATAACAAAATAATGAATATCTTTATTTATACTTGAAATGTATAATTTTGTCCAAATCAAAATTTAAAATAACTATTTTCTACAAAAAAAAAAAATTATTCTTAAATATATTTTTCGTTACTTTTTTGGTAGACAACTTTTTTTTATTTATTTAAAAACTTCGTACTAAATTTTCAACTCATAGATATAAAAATTTTTTTTAATGAGCTGATACAAAATAATATAAAAATTTTCTAGATTTTATGGATTTCGTAAATATTATAAATATGTTTTTCTAAATTTAAATGGTTATAAAAAATATCTTTTCAATAAATTTTTGAATTTTTTTTTATTAGTAAATGAAAAACTTATGAGTGACCGTGAATTAAATTTTTTTAAACATTTTTACCTTTAATCTAAAATTTAAATAATAGCTATTTTAATGAAAATGATATCTCACAAAAGTAAATTTTAAATTATCTGTTTTTTATCTAAATAAATTTGTTTATCTACCTATTATATTATTTAGATAAATATTTTAACCTTATCTAAATATAATATTTGGCTTATCTTTGTCCAACATTGAACTTATATAATATATAGCATTATATTTTGTGACATGATTAGTAAAGAGAAATGAAATTTATTGAAATTTTTTCAATTCAATTTTGGTGTAGCTAAATTATAGTTATTGAAACTTAGATTTTAAATAAAATAATATGTAGAACATAAGTATATTACCAAGGTATTCTTATACATATAAATGTATGCTATAATAGTATACCTATTTAAGTTGGTTTAAAAAGCAGCCTATAACTTTGCAACAGTTTAAGCTGTTGTTTTCTTAGGAAGTTATGTTATGCAGTGATTTTCAGCACTATAGGGAAGGGGTATTCTCACTCACATACCATAATTGAATTTGAATCGATGACGGTGATGTGCATCAATTTAAATTATCTATATAATTCTACTCAACCGATTCCCCTACCTTACCACAGAATTCAAAATATATACGTAATATTATAATTATACATCTATTTCCTGCGCTGAGGTAAGTGAAGTGAGACTAGTTCCCGAATACTAGTAGGTATCTGCATCCTGTCCATCATTTTTCACTATGAGTTAGATTCTATACTATCGTGTGTTCTATATAAAATTTAGACGTAACGTAACACCAATAAACAAAACAAAACTATAAACACTGTGTAGAGGTCATCAACTCAAAAATGTAAACAGACTATAAATAATATATTATATACTAATGTATGTAGGACGTAGGTACTCAACTTAATCAAAATATATTGAATGTGCATGCATAGAAAAACACAATATATTTTATTATTCATTAGAAATAATTAATATAATTAATAACATTATTATATTTATAATTTATTAAAATAATCTGTATGACCATAATAATGATACAACAATTAATAATGGAGTATTAACCATTAGTATTTTCGTCAAATATTAAAAAAAATTGTACACTTACTTTTGTGAAATAATAATAAGAGTATACAGATTTCTAAATAAAACTTAAAATAAAATTAATTGTATAACATATATGATTGGACAATAAAAAACTTTCTTATTATTTAATAAATTAAAGTTTAAATTGAATCCATTCAATATATTCTAATATAAATAGTGGTTTTAAAGGATGAAACCTTCCCTTGTGAAACTTGGTTAATTCCTTTTAATTTTTAAATTATAAATACTAAAAATCATAATTTATAATAATTATTAAAATTAAATATTATAACAAATATAAAATGTAAGTACATAAGTACAACACTTGGATAGTCTTCAGAGTTATGATAAAAACAATTATTTTTGCATCTTTTACAGTGCCGTAGTATTAGTAACAACTAAATTCGCCCTCACTAATATGCCCTTGATGTTTTATTAAATTACTACTGCTACCTAATTACTTTTATTTTGGAGATTTTATCATTTTATAATGTATTCCAATTTTTTTATACAAATTTTTGTATTATTACAAATTACAATACTATTAAATGTCATCAACATCTAGCATTAATCAAACAAAATAATTTACATTAAGTCAAGAAAAATTATAAAATAATTAGTTTGGAGAAAAAACCCATTTAAACCCCTATATTTTGTTAAAAATATTTTTCATTATTTAATAAATACACTATTGTTTTTTTCAAGTAAAATTTCTTTTAAAAATGAACTATTTAATGGTTATTACCTAGACAGCACGTTTCAATCATTAGTTACAGTACCTAGTTAGTGTTAAATCTTATTTGATTTTTAAATAAATTATCGTCTACATTATCGGTATATCGGTGCATATATCGGTGCATTTATAAAATATTTATTATTTACACATTGCAATTTATTTAAATTTTAAACTGTGTGCGTCATTCATTATATATTTCTTACATTACAATAAATTCATAAAATCATTTGTATGCTAACATTTTATAGTGTTTATATTAGGTAAAAATTCGTGCTAAGGTATACGTTTATTATCATGACTTGTATAATACTCTTATTATTTGATTTGTGACTGTGTACCGGAGTAGGTAAGTAATGTATTGCAAATATTTGTAAACTTCCCGATGTAATAATCTTAGGTATTATTTCAAGGTTACTTGAATGAAATAGTGTTTTCATCAATAAAAATAAATAAGTAAGACAATCGTCATTTACAGTTCTACCGTGAAGGTTCAGTTCGGTTAAAATTAGGTAGGTAGCTATAGATATTCTTTTTTTCTCGAAATTAAAAAAAAATTTGAAAAAATAAATGAAACAATTACTAAAAGTTATTTAAATGAAAAGTTTTTATGTAAACAATAATTTAAAATTTGTTTTTTTTTAATTCAACAGGTGATGACGAAGATTCACCGACAAGTAAACTAAAAGATGATGGACTTAAAGATCCCGAATCAGGCTATTCCAAATTGTAAGTGAACAGTATTTAATTATTTCAAGCATCGATTAAATATACTAAATTTAATCAATGTTTCAAGTGTATTAATTATAGATTATAACTATGGAACGCTATTAAAAGGATAACTGACAATATAAAATCAATAAATTTAATTATCTCAAAAAAATCAAAAAAAAATCATAAAAATATTCTTTCCCAGATTTCAAATATTATTTACTTAATTGTATATTTAATAAGAAATTATTATTTTTTTAGACAATCAAATATATTCTATTATCTAATATGTTTTTCAATTATTAGTTTTGAATTATTATATAAATATTTTAGACAATGAATCGGAACAATAATCAAAATATTCCAATGTTAAATGTTTCTATATTCTTAAAGGGAATAACAACTCTTTATTGTTTCAAGATCAATGGATCGTAACTTATAATAGAACAAATAGTAGGCCATATATATAACCTTGAAATGACATTATGTTGATATTTGTGTCAAGGTAACGTAAAAATCATCCTTGTACCCTCAAAATATAGAAAAAAAATGGAAACAATTTATTTAAATAAGGGCTAGGGTATTTTATCTTAAATTAATCTGATGCGCAAAACAGGTTCAAAAACAAAATGGAAAGCCGAAGAACCTACTACATAGTTTTAACATTACTAATATTCATATTTGCAGTGCTCATAATAGCTGTTTTCGGATTATCGTTTGCCTGTAAGTATTAAATTATTTATAAATAATTTATCTAAAGAATGTAAACAAGTACATATTTTTAAAATTATTGATTGACGTGCTTAGAGAGCCAAGACTGAAAAACTATTAAACTCTGAACACATTATGACACATATAAATTATGTTTAATTTATTCTCGAGAAATTTTTTTTTTTATTTGTATCATAATATAAGTATATAATACACTTTAGAGAATAATTAAATAAAATAAAAGTAGTAAAATAGATGTATACATACTCGTACGTAAAAATGGTAAATAAAATAATAATAAAAAAAAGAAGGTTAAATTTTTACATGAAGTAAAAATTACACAAAATGAAAAGACATTTAATTATTCTTATTCTAATAATAGACAATTATAAATAATATTTTCAATTTTACTTTAGTTATAATGTATTCAAACATTTTTAAACTGATATTGCAAAGAAATATAAAATACGTAAACCTTAAATAATCAACGAAAGGTTGAACAAAAGATTTATAAAAGTATACTTTACAGGAATACTTACTATAAACTCTATTTGATATTTTACTTTCGAAAAATAATTTGCTATTATCTTTGATAAAAATTTTAAATACCTACATAGTTAAGAGGTATTTTAATATTCTGAGCGGAGCGATGAATGTATTGATTTTACAATGTTGTATGTGTCTGTATGTGCACGAGAATGTGTCGAAATGATGCTTCGATTTTCAACTTCAGTAGCTTTTCCGGTTCGAAAGTGAATATAGTTAGTGTATTGGGGAGGTCATTTTTTGAAATTCACAATACCTAGTTTTCAAAAGCACCGGGAAAAACCAAAAAAAAAATAAGGAATAACGGACATTTTTATGCAAAACCAGTTTTCGACCAAATCGATTTTTTTATATGGTTGTAATTCAAAAACTAACTACTGTAAAAACTTGAAATTTTCACCAAATTCTTATGTTAGTGTTATCTATATACACTATACAGTTAAATATTTCAATTTATTTTAATTTTTTACTTTTTTTTGAGTTATTTATAGACCACTGAAATTTTAGATTTGTATGAGAATTTTGTTTTTTTGAAGTGTTGATAAAAAAATTTTGAAAATTTAATACAAGGTTCCTTATGAGTTGTTCTTATTGTAGCTAAAAAAAATTAAAAATCGTTCGTCACAATTTTTTTTTATAAGCGTTTATAGTTCACATTTTTACGAAATCTGTCGAAAACGCGAAAATTTGCAAGTAATTTTGAAATTGAAAAATCATAAAAAATTTTGTGTTAATAACTAAGGATTAAAAATACAACACTAAGTTTTCCATAAGTTTTCGTTCAAGTAGTTATAGAGAAAACTCGAAGCATCATTATCGGAAAAATTTTAAGTGCGTTTGAATTTTAAATGTTTACGAAATAGCGTAACGATAACGGTTTTAAATATTTGTTATTATTCAAAAAGTGTAAGTCGTAGATACTTGAAAATTTTACCATTTATTTAGATTGGCATTTTCTTTACATGATTTAATTTTCAAAATATTTTGACTTTTTTTGAGCTATTTATAGATAACTGAAATTTTCAATTTTTCTGAAAATTGTTTTTTTAAGTGTCGATAAAATTTTTTGGCCCAACCAAAATACTTGAAAATTTAATACGAAATTCCTCATAAGTTATTCCTATAGTGATTAAAAAATTATAAGAATACATAGGCACAATTATCTTTTTTAAGCATTATAGCAAGTTCAAATATTGACAAAAATTTGTCAAAACCATGAATATTTACAAATTATTTTGTAGGTATAATTCATAAAAATTGTTGTATAAGTAGCTAAGAGTTGAAAATTTAATACGAGATTTTCCATAAGGTTAGCTTATAATAATTATAAAAAAAACTTAAATTCTAGTGTATTCGGGCCATTAAAACATAAACCACCTTTTTCACCAACCATTCGAAATGATAACCTAGGCTGATAAACCATCTTCGTTTAGAATCGTTTTTCGTATACAATGATACCTATCATTGAATTCAAATTTAACACTCCTATAATATATTATAATAATGATCCATACGGCAACTAATGTACAGCAGTGCGATACCCACTTACCCGCTTTTTTGATACAATTTTACTTGCAATACCCCCATATCCCGGTAATTTTGCCTCGTTGATCCTTCTTAATTATATTATTATTATTTATTCAAACAAATTCAAACTATATTATCTTGGTTAATTTTGAAGTGTATATTTTAAGATATTTTCACTTAAGCCCCCTCCCATACTAGTTATCCATATTGATAGATCGACTGATATAGTGCAAAATATATTTTAGTTATTAAAACGTATTCGCATTACAAATTGTGTGTTTAATGTTTATATAATACATTTTTGAGTTAAGTAAACTTATAAGGTATTGACTAAATTTAGTTAATATCCTTATTGAACTAAGATTTGATCAATTTATCATTAAAACTTATTAAACTAAGATTTGATTAACATTTATCATTAATAATATTCAATAATTTCTCAATAAAAATAAAAATATATAGATACATTTTTTTTGTTACATTATGTTTTTCTAAAAATTTTTCTTTAGTACATTAAACATAACATTGTGTAGTCATATAAACTGTATTAACTGAAAAAAATATAAATTACTTTGTCGTTCTACTTGGCTATCATAAAAAATATGTTTAAATACTTAAAAATTTATTTAAATCACTTGCTCAATAAAACAATAAGTCAAAATGTGTTATTCTTACTAATTATTTTTTTCAGTCCCTTTTCAGAGTAAACTTACGAACCATGTCTTAGAAATATTTTAAAATGTATTTATAGGTATTAATAATTTACAAACCATTTGGTTTTTTTTTTTTTTTTTTGCTAGACCTAACGAAGACAGAAGACCAAGTCAAGAAAATATGTACAACAGAAGACTGCTTAAGATCTGGTTAGTTTATATAACAAGCATAATTGATAAGTATAAGCATGTGTTATCTAACAAAATATATTACATTTGTTCAAATATAGCTACAGCATTAGTTGAGTCAATGAATAAATCTGTAGATCCATGTGAAGACTTTTATCAATTTGCCTGTGGAAACTTTGCTAAAGTGCATAAAATACCGAAAACAGCTGTTTCAAATGATCGGTTTGCTGAAGTACACGCTACAATGTTAGTAATCATAAGAGGTATGAAATTTGTCCACTGCGGCCTTACATTTTTTCTTTATTGTAATAAATGCTTACCTATAACACAAATGGTAGATAGCTCTGTTATATTGAAATTATGTTGTATTAGTTTAAAACGTATACAATTCTGGTATTTTCTACGAATGTTATTTTTATGTCGGTAAGATATTGCAGAATGACTCATTTATTACATGACATTGTATACGAAGTACAAAAATGACGGACATTAACAAGAATATTTACATTGCTGTAACGTAGATCCGAAATAGCTCGTAACGTTACAATATTTTTAATAACATCGCATAGACAATATAATTATTACAAACTATTGAACAGTGGGACTAGATTAGTTAACTAAGGTATACAACACTGGGGCTCATTACACTACTTACTTTTAATTTTATGAATGTTGTTTTTAGATTTTATGGAAAAAGAAGATAATGACGATGATCCGTACTCCGTATCGCAGTCCAGACTTTTGTATCGTTCTTGCATGGCAACAGGTGTGTTAGTTTATTATAATATGGTAATAACAAATATTATTTTATGAAATAGGTGACACGATTTATTAAATATCACTTTCACGTTTAGATGAAATGAACACAGTTGGTATCAAACAATTAGTTCAAATTTTAGATCAAATTGGCTTGCCGTATATGGGACTTTCTACTAGAGTGAAATCTTCAAGTTTCTCTTCAATTTTAGCTAAATTAAAAAAGATTATTAACTTAGACTTTTTATTTGTAACAAATGTCGAGGCAGATATGAAAAATCGGACAGCTAATCGAATAAGTTTGGGTAAACCAAGAGATATAAATATATTTCCAGTGTAAGAATTTTAATTTTTCATTATACTTTACTTTTACTAATGTTCAATTTAACATGTGTTTTTAACATATGTTTCAAATTTTCTAGTCATAAAACAACAAATAATATTATAAAAATGAGTTCAAGAAAAATGCGTGAAACATTAGCATCTGAAGAAGAAGTAGGCAACACAAATGATAGTGAAGAATATGCAGATGGGATTGATTACATAAAATCATATGCAAAATATTTCAAAAGCGTTTGGATGGAAATCTATAAATCAAAATCAAATAATTATAATCCTAACTTACATAATTTTGGAATTAAAGTATCACAGTTATTAAATTTCATTAATGAGCATTCAAAAGTAATTAATAAATTTATCATTAAATTGTATTTTGTATTTTAATGGTCATATCATGAATAATTAATTTTAGATAAAAGATAAAATATATGACGGAGATGAAGAGCTTCCATCACTTATGACTGTTGAGGAATTACAACATTTTACTGATGATATTACACAGAATTTCACAAAAACGAACGAACAAATCGTAAGTTATTTATTATTATATTACCACAAAACTCCATAAATTATAATGTTACCTATCTACACATTTTCCGCTATCAGACAATATTATAATTATTGTGATAAATTATATAGGAAAATAATTTATATTCTGCATAAATACACTAATAGGTGATAATTACGAAATAAATTGTTTTACCTTTTACATAACGTATAGGTAATGCAAATACTGCAAAACTTCTAAACTTCTGCTAAAATTCTACCGATCAAATTAACACAACATATTTTATAATTTATTTTGGTACCTACGTATTAATTGTGATAATTTCAAAGATGTAATAATAAAATACATTTTAAATAAAAATAATATAGATTGATTGGAAGCAATACTTTACAATTCTATTTATGGATGTGGACAATACAACACTGGATTTTGAAACTGACTTGATTCAAATATCTAATATTCAATATTTTGAAGCTCTATTCGAATTAATCAGTATACAGAAAAACTATGCTAGTAAGTATAATCAATTTGTCAATAGTTTAAAGTCAATAATATGCTTTTTTACGCATTTAGTTATACAATAAAAAATAAAATAAAATAAAATAATGCACAGTGTTCACATTTAAAGTTAAATATTGTGAGCTTTGATTTACCAATTACAATAAAATAAATGTTTTTAATTATATATTTTTATATATTATATGTAATTTTAGTCATAAATATATGGTGGGAAGTAGTTGTTACTCTTTTACCATATACTACAAATGAGATGCGATTTATACAAGATAGATACTACTATGAAACAACTGGGTTAGAAAATAATCCTTCAAGATCAATTTATTGTGCAAATGCTGTAAACTCAATGATGGGAATGGCTGTCTCACGTTTACTAGTGGATATGGAATCGATATATAATAATACGAAAATGGTATTAAACTTGAAAATATTGAAATCTAGCAAACACAATTAATAGCTATGTGTTTTTAGGCGGCTGAAATGATTGATAATATTCATTGGGCATTTGAAAAAATAGTCAAAGAGCTAAATTGGATGGATGATACGACCAAAAAAAGGACATTATATAAGGCGGAGCAGATGAGAACATTCATTGGCTTTCCTGAATTCATAAATGACGCAAATCAACTTGATGACTACTATTATGATGTACTTATTTTATACAGCATTAAATATATTATTTGAATGATTATTTTGAATATTTGTTTAGTTTGAAATAATAGAAAATGACTATTTTGGAAACGTTATACGTTATGTTCAACGAGAATTAAACGAATCATTGGTTGGACTTAGACAATTAAATGATTACACAATAAATTCGTGAGTAATTACTTAACATTTTTGATTAAATATATAATAATAAAGTCTATATTCTTTTAGTTGGGCATCAGATCCTTTAGAAGTAAACGCATATAATTGGATCCAAGCAAATGCAATAAGTAACTATCACAATTTTAAAATTTTCAATAATCTAAACTAAATGATTATATAAAACAAAACATTATGTATTTATGTATATATTTTTAGCTGTTCCTGCCGGTATATTACAATTTCCTTTCTTTGGACATGATTTACAGTATGTTAAAATTATAATTACTATAGAGAAAATTCACTAATTATATAAATTTAAGGATGCTCAACTATGGTTTTCTTGGCTCAATACTGGGACATGAACTTACACATGGTTTTGACAATACTGGTCGAAAGTTTGATCACGATGGAAATGAAAATATGTGGTGGACTAATCAAACTATCGCGGAGTATGAAAAACGTTCTGATTGTTTCATTCATCATTATGAATCTTATTTAGTGCCTGAAATCGAAGAAAAGGTATTTTTTCAATAGTTTATCATTAGGCTGCAAAGTTAAAACTATAGTTATTTATATTATTTATACATACTTTTTTTTTTACACAACAGTTATTTTTTTTTTTTAAAAATACGAAATGACGGTATACTGTAATTAATTTTTCTGATGCAAAGATTTAAAACTCGTGGTACCTATTTCTCTAACTTCCATACAATTTTACAATATTTTATTTACTTAGATTATATTATTCAAAAATATAAGTGATAGGTACTACTTTATATTAACCTAACTTAGCTTAAGTGTAATATATTATAGATAATCATAACTTCAACAGTATAACTATTAAATACCTACATAATATAAATTTATAAATTTCGTATATATATATACTATAATAATGAGTTATGAGATCAACCGGGGATTGTTCACATCTGATTTCCCGTATTAAAATATTTTCTAATATTTACAAATTAATGAAATTATTTTAATCGACGTACAATATACCTCAACTCTAAATCTAGTTCAGTACCATATTTAGAAATTACCATTTTTCTGATGTGTTAATATTCAAAAAAAAAGAATAAATCATTTTTTTATTATCAAATATCTATATCAGATATTCGATTTCGGATTAAAATGAATCAATATTTCTATTGTCTTTCATTTCACTTCAGTTGAAACATATAATGCATACCTACACAATTGCAATAATTAATTATGTGTTTACATTTTTACAATAATCATTCTCAATTCTGGACGTATTAAGAAAACAAATATTAAACGTATTTTATATAGATAGGTAATAAAAAAAAAAACCATAGAAATATTATTTAATTAAATATATTTTAACTTAATTTATTTTTTTATTTAATTATCAATTATAAATGTAAATTATAAATAAGAATTAAAAAAAATAATTAAATGTAATTTTAAAATTCTTGGATTTTTTTAAGTCAATTAAATATAAAAATATAACTGCATATAGTGTATAGTATATAATAATTTATAAAACTGTTCATTTAAACTATACTTACAAATAACAAATAAATTAAATTTTAGATAAGTGGTAAATTAACGTTGGATGAAAATATTGCTGATAACGGTGGATTGAGAGAAGCGCTATTGGCTTATAGAAAATTTGTAAATGATTACGGCGAAGAACCTAAACTACCTGGATTTGAAAAATACAGTAATGAACAAATGTATTATTTAGCTTTTGCGAATGTAAGTAGATAGTTATTTATAAAACTTAAAAAAATAATAGTTTTTAACTATTTTATTGTTCTAATTATCCATCATCCACCTAATTGTATTTTTGTATATTATTTATTAGAATTGGTGTGAAGCAACTACACGTGAATCATTATCTAACAGTATATTAGACGAGCACAGTCCGAATAGTATACGAGTAATTGCAGGACTAACCAATTCAGATGAATTTAGCGAAGTATGGAAATGTGAAAAAGGTTCAAGAATGAATCCAAAAATTGATAAGTGTAAAATTTGGTAATTGTTAAAAACGTAAAATTGTCCTTATTTATTATTTTACTATAAACATTAATGTCTTAATAAAAATGAATTACCTATATATTATTAATATATAAATATAAGCTTTAATGCCATTAAGACACTGTTGTTACCAAATAATGTGATTTGTATGAAAAGTGTTTTGTTAAGTCATTATATTTAAATTATATTGTATTAATTGCTTAGCTTTACAAGATACTTATGATTATCTACTTACTAATCTTTATTATAAATATATATTGTGATAACTGATAACAAATAGAGATTTTAAAAACCGTATATTTTGTCATATATTATTGTTTTAAATATGTTTTTAAGAATATATTTCTAACTGTGTTCAAAACATGACAAAATAAATTTAATCTATTATCGAAAATTGTTTGAGCTTTAAATAACTTATCCATTTTAATAAGTATAGGTGTCGTCCCTCAAATTGAATCCATTAGGTAACTAGGTAAGCAAATACAAGTCATAAAAATAATTCATTCATAATAAAGTAGAAAAGTAAAATTCATTATTTATCAATTTTATTGTAGTGATAATGGCCTTGAGTTGTATTATGCACCTAGTATCCTGAGTCCTGACTATCTATATCCTGACTTGTATTTCATTCATTTATAAATATTTTAAACTCATAACGCATATTGTAATATTATGAGTATAGATAGGTGTATACAATGAAAAAATTGAGTTGAGCAATTAAAACTGTTATGATTCTAAAACGATGCAGTCACAATGAGTGAAGAGATATCTCTCTAGACAGTATAGAGTCTAGAGTGGTGTGTATGGGTATTGACAAAAGTTTAATTTATATTTTATAAAAAAATTGTACGCATTTAATCAATTCCGTGATTATTATTGTGGTAATTTATAGAAACTAAATTTTTGAATTAAAAAAAATTGCGGTTTTGTCCAAAATTTGAGTTTAAATATCTATTAAAAATAATTTTGGTTCAATATTTTAAAGTTTTTTTAGTTCTAGTATGAACTACTTATAAGAAATATTGTATTACATAATCAAACCTTAGTTACAAAAATTGAAAATTGTTTAAATGTTTTACTACAAAATACTCTATTAGCTAGTAAATTTTTGTAATTTTGACGATTTTTTTAAAAATCCAAACTTCAAATTCATATAAAAAAAATATGTATAAAATCTTTAATATTTATAACATGTAAATAATATTAAGAAATAATAATTATTAAAATTAATAGAAATACAAATTTTAAATTATAATTAAATTTTTTTGAAAATTTAACTTTGTATAGAAAATATTATCATATAGATAAACATTTAATATCTATACGGTAACTATTTTTTCTAATAACAAAAAAATACAAAATTTATTATAAATAACAACTACTAACTATATGCTACCAGAGATCAGCCCCAAAATTACATATTAATAATATATAAGTACATATTAAAGCATTTTTACTATCCCAATACAGAAAAAACTCCGATCATTCTAAAATCAATAAAATTTTAATAGGTTTTTGAGTTATTCAACATTATTTGTTTTGTTTTTACATATAAATATAGTCACTCTAAAATACACCTACAGTATTCCTAAAGTAAAACTACATAAAAAAATCATTAGCATTTATTTAAAAATCCTAAGTAATAATAACTCAACGATGTCTTATAATATGTTAAGTAAAATAATGTTATAAAATGGAGATTCTTGATCGTAACACAAAATTAAATTTAATATATTTTATAGTTGTACCTTTACAATACGAAAATTTAGAGGTTTAATACTTAAATATGTTTGTATTGTCATTTGTCATCAAATGGTGTATCATAAATGTGATACATCAGCCAAAAATCAAAATAATACTCAAGAGTCAAGATAGCCAAAATAAGTTTATATTAGTGCTTAATTATCTAAAAGAAAAAAGAATTGTTATTAGAAGTATTTTAGAAAAAATAAGTTACAATATACAAGTCTGTATTTTGAATTTAAATAAATGCTATATTTTGTTGAATTCTAACGCGTATGTTAGAAATAAAAAGCACTAGTAGTTTATATCAACGAAATACTTAACCAAACTAACAGGTTTTTTTTGTAGATAGTTAAGAATAAATTATTGACGTAATATCGACATCCACGCGTGACGACACGATAACTACAACAATGACGAGGTTACAAATTCCCTCTGGAAAAAATACATAATATTATTAGTATATTATACTTAATAGAACCTAACCTAACCTGATTCTGTGAGTGGTAACCATCTACATTTTTCACTTTCGAAATATTCATTTATTGTATTAATTCTTGTATTTACATGAGTTCTCGTTATAAATTATACTGAACTAATGTTATTCATTACAAGTCTGAGTATGTCTAGAATAATTGTATAAGTATTTTTATAATATACCTATTTGAATATGTATTATCCATACAATAATTTACTGTAGACTGATATAATGTATTTTTCCCCGCCAATACCAAAAAACTGCTACAATGAATTAACTAGGTAATTTAGTACTGAAAAACAATTTCCGATACATTTTTGTGAGCTTTTCCATTTAATAAAAGTATTAGTCATAAAACATTATAGCTTGCTAATATTACAATAAGAAGGTTATTGTATTTTAATTGTTTAATTTAATGCATATTGTATTTTATTTTTTTTATTTCAGTATGAAATATGAATTATTCATGAAAAATGTTGTATTAAATTTTCAAAACTTAGCCATACAAATTATACATTTTATGTGAAACAATTTGCAGATTTTCGTGATTTTGACGAGATTTTTAGAAATTTGAACACCAAATACTTATAAAAATAAATTGTGCCCGTGTATTTTAAATATTTTTACATATTATCTGTAAGAATAATTTATGGGGAATTAATCTAGTGTTAATTTATCAAGCATTTTTATGTAGTAAAAAAATTTTGTCCACATGTATAGAAAATGATCATAAAAATGTTCGATTATTAATTATTATTTAAAAATTATGATAAATGGTTGATGTAATAAAATGCTTAACCGGTATTCGTACTTTTTAAGTATAAAATTAAGACGGCGTACTATATATGCAACATAAGATGCTTCAGTTTTAACTTATAATAGCAATAATAGTATAACTTAATAATAAACCTTGTATTACATTTCAAAGTCTCCCTGAATCTGCCTTAGAAATTAAAACTGAAAATTTAACACGTTTATAACGAAAAAATAGTTTGAGAATTTTTTTTATATCTTCATACGTCTTCGACAATGTGAAAAGAAATTACCACAAAAATTATCGAATTTAATTATCACTAAAAAATATTAAAAATTAGTTCTAAGAATTTGTTTTTTAATGTAACTCTTTGATTAGGAAACATGTATTAGTTGATACTAGTCTTTTTATTACAATCTTTTGAAAAATTAGAACAATAGTTTACTTTTTCATATTTTTAATGCATTTTTCAAAAATGTTTAACATAATTAAATTTACCAAAATTATTGTAGTAAAAAAAACCCCCATCAAATAGGTACAAGTGTATGAGTATATATTGGTCAAAAGTATTAATAATCATCGACCATATTTTTAAGAGTTGTAATTAAAGAGGCGATAACAATTTATATATTAGTTTTTATTCATGTTTTCTATTATTGAAATATAATTTTAAAAAATAACTTAAAATGAAATTATAATTAATTTAATTTTTAAGTTTTAAGAAATCAATTTTAAGTGCATTTAAATAGTACTTTTTGAGATCTTAAAGGAATTCATACATTTTTTTCAATGCTTTGAAATCCTTGCCCAATCAGTTCAAAAACCATTTGTCAACACAATATTGGTTCTGCTGAACGAAAATTTAGTATTATGTACGCTTGCCCAATAATAATATTATAATGAAATATTTCTATACATTATTCATTTCTTTTCATATCCATTTATTTCACATAATATTTATTACCTATTATAAAATTTTAATTATTATTTTAAATTTATTTCAATGTAAAAGTAGATCATTACAACTCTAAATAACACCATACATAATTTTCAATTTAGATATCTTAATACAATACTTTAAAAAAAAAAAAAAATAGCAGATTCAATAATTAAAAAATAGTTCAGAGTGAATTAAGTCATGACCAACATTACGATATTAAATAACTATAACAATTAATTAATTTTTTATATTTACATTTTTTAATAAGCTATTAGTGGTTAAAAATAATCGAAATTAAAACACTATTATATTTATAAAAAAATGTAAATATTAAAAATCTATCCGGTCAATTTACAGTAAGTATTATTCTTTGTAAAATATATAACACTCACCTTTGCCCTAAACTGAACCAGAGAATAGTAATCGTGAAAATACGGAATAATATCTCTGTCCCTATAGTATGTGGGAGATAGACAGAGGAAATAAATGTTAGTGTGGCGGGCCCTTAATAATGTTTCATCTTGATATATTTTTATTCAAAATGTTTAAATTTATAATTGTATAATTATCAACAAAACGTGTTTCCTCTGATAACACAAATTATGTACAAGTACCGTGTACTTTGTACAGCGTTGTAAAAGTAAAACTCAATGAAACAGGACGTTTGGATCACATACACTAATATAACCACCACTTATCATCTTTTGTATTTTTAGCTGTGCAATACTTTATCAGCTCTATTAAAATGGTTATGTATACATAATATATATTTTTATTATTTTTATCATAAGCATGTTTGCAGTACAGCAGTATACAACTACAAAACATGTTCTCTCGGTTATTTTTTTCACCATTAATAAATCAGTTGTTTTCCAATCGTGTTGGTGCATGTACAAACAATTACTAATAACTCATATTATATAGTATATCACCTTTAACTTTTAAGCTACCTACATAATAAGTCTAAAGCCTAATAATATTATTTTAATGAATTAGTAATTTCATAAGTTATTTTTTATTAATAACAATTTTATAAGTTTGTGGTTTTTTTTTACTTTTATATTATGTTAAAGACTTGTTTCGGATGTTGTCCACTACATCACGGCGTCAGTGCGATTGCCCTTATAAACATAGTAAGAATTTTAAATTATATTGTTTTAAATTTATAATTGATTTGCTTTGCACCTGCAAAACGTGAATATATACGCATTTTAATGTTATACATATTTTTCTATTAGTCACTATTTATTACTACAAATTAATAATAATTATTATTTCAATCACATTTAATATTATACGTTATACATAAATTTTTATTTTTATTTTTTATGTTTTTGTTTATTATTTTATATTTCCGTTGATAGCATAAGAATAGTTCGTGATTAGTATGATTAATACTACCAACATTAGATTATGGTTAATTAAAACTAATACAATTTAAAAAATAATTTAAAATATGTTATTATATTATTTTGGTAAGGAAATTTTAAATTAAAATTTACCTAACATACCCTAAACCTCAAGTAATAATACAAAATAATAGTTCTTTTAAAATATTTGTATATAAAACATTATTATTGCTATTGTTTCAAAATAAATCATTTGTATGTCTCTATCTTGCATACAATAATATTAATTTAATTAGTTTAATCGTTATACATATTTACAAATATACGACACAATAAAACAAAATTAGAACTTTGTTCCTCCATTTTGCTTGCCCATATCTAATATCAACAATTCTAATAATCTTCCACATTTAGTAGATACACATAATATTGTGCATCATAATAATTATTATTGTTCATATTTATGATTGGAGATAAAAAATAAATAACAAAATTAATTTAAACAAATCTTAATTCGTTGTTAATAAAATAAAATATTGCGCCATAACCAAGGTTTCATTTCAGAGAAGGCACTAAAATATTATCATTTGTACTGGTGCCTATATATATATATATATATATATATATAGGTATTTTATACTAATTAAAACATGACATTTAAATGTTAGATCAACAGAGGATGATTTAACTTACCCATATTAATATATATATATTTAATAATACATATATTTTTTCGAAATTTTGTTATGTAGCAACATGTAGTATATTATACTTATAACAAATGTTGTTATTATTATTATTATTACTAGGTACGCATAACATTTAAAAAAAAATCACATAGCAATAGATGCAAAGGATTACTCAATAAAAATAAAAATTGTAACGTTAAAATTAATTCTGTATTAGTATTTAGTATAAATCAAACATCAATTAAAATTATTTAATAATTAATCAGATTTCATAACAACTTTAACAGATTTCAATGAGCTAAACAATTATTGAAAAACTAGAAAAATCGTCACCCTTCTACATATTTTGAATTTACTCCGTTATTGAGAACTGTTAAAATTATAAATTCAAATTCCTATAAGAAAAAATAATAATATCTAGAGATTAATAACGCCTAAAAAATTCTTATATAACTGTTTAAATTTAAAATTCATATAATATTATTATTTTATAAATTATAACAGAAAAACTTAATTGTATAAAACTGGGATTTGGTAAATATTCCAATTTTTCGTTTTTCCTAATTACAAATATCAAAAGTAAAGGTATCTAGCTAATGAGTGCTTATAATTTTTGACTTTCCAAAGTACCAATTAAATTAAATTTTCTACCAAAAACCTCACTTAATTTGAAATTTAAAACATTTCTACTGATTTAAAACCTGACGAAAGATGAACAACTATGAAAAACATACCATCGCGTAAATTCAACAGTTACCTCGTTCATTATGTTATAATATACTTATTAGGTATGATATTATAGACATTTTACTTTTATAGATTTGGAATATTATGGAACTTTTAAAACACATCTATCATCGTACTGAACAATATGAACGATTTAATTGGGTTTATCATTCCAATAACAATTCTTCAGTGTCTCCTGATGACAATAGCACTGCAGAAGAAGATTCAGATTACTGGTCAGATATCGAAAGAATACCTGTCATGAGCGGTAAATGTTTAAAACTTTAAAACCTAACCCCCGACCAAATTTATTTCTTATATGATCTTAATAACACTGTTATATCGTTTAACTACCTATGAACTCAAATTTTTCAACAGGAATATACATGGACTATATATTTATAATTACAGTCAGTTGGGTCATTTTGGAATTCGTTTCAAACTGCTGTCTCAAGCAATCCACTTTCAAAGTAATATATATTATAGTACCTACAATAAATATCAAATCGTATTCTCGTAATTATTTTGTGTCTACTCATTAAAGCGTGCTCCTCAAAAAATCTACGCGTGGCTAGTAATTTATTACGGAAATTTAGTGTTTATGGCGTTGCATTTGGTTCACTACTTAATATTGATGATGCGGCATCCAATTCTGGTATATACATTTTTCTCAATGGTGAAACAACATTTTGGACATTTTTTTTTGGTATGTATAATATAATAATTATAGCTTCAATGATAATAAAATTAGTATCATAATATTATGCAAGTTAATATTAAAATTGAAAACAATTAATACGTGTATTATAGTAATGTACCTATTATTATATTTATTATTTTCAATGTTAGCAAAGGATTGTAATTCATTTTTTTGTTATCTTGAAATATCTAAAAAGAAAAATTTAACATATTATTCAACTTTATAAATAGATACAAAATATTTATTTGTGAGGTGTTTTAAACTATTATAAAATAATAGCATTTTTGTTCTAGAAAAACATCTCAACTGCCAAATTTAACAAAATAATATTTTTGTAGGTATTGATCATTATTTACAAAAAAATAAGAAATAAATTATAAAAAAAACTTCCATCTGTTAAAATATCGCACAGATATGGTGTAAACATTAAATACTTTCTAATGTTTGTTATAATAAATAAAATATTTTACATATTTAAATAAATTAAAAAAATAGATATTTTAATTTTAAATACCTTCTAAATATTTTTTTAATGATTTTCCAGACTAAAAAAAATGTATTGCTGTATTTAAATTTATAACAAGTAACGTACAGACGATATGAATACAATTTAATTATAATTATGATAAAAATGTCATAATAGTAGGATTAATATTCTCTGGCGTGTCGAAATAAGCTAAAAAGTAAAAAGTATAAATCTATAAATAA
>VUJU01000629.1:20953-52874 GCA_009835225.1 Aphis craccivora | reverse complement strand
TATATAAATCTTTACACAATATGAAGATTAATTCATTAATATTTTATACATTTTTAACGAATTAGATGATTTTTAGTTAAGTTTTTTTTTTCAAAAGGTGTGAAGAATGATTTTTATTTTTTAATACAACAATGATAAATTATTTATTATGGTATACAACTAATACATATTTAATTACTTTGAACAAAATAATTACACTGGTTTTTTTTATGATTATTGTTTTAGAAATCGATTTACATAGCTATTATAAGCCTTGAGATCGTGATAATCCACTCATACTATATTTTTGAAGAAAAAAATATGCTTAATGACATCATACAACTTAAGTGGAAATACGTATCACGGGGACAAATGGTGTCCAAGGGTGTTGATTATTCTTCGTCATCAACTTTCAACGCAAGAACATCGGGCCAAACCCAAGAAGGATCTAAAATACCACCATACATAACCAACATTATACAGGATAACTGATATGATATATTAAATATTATGTTTCCAAGCCTAAAAAATAAAATTGACAAAAATTTATACCATGTTGCATTTTAAAAAGTAATTATTTTTTTTTATGAATTTTAAACTTATTGTCAATTTAATTTTTGTAAATTAAAAGTTTTGTTTAATATTATTCCTAAATTAAATACGGTGACAGTATAATAATTAATAACTAATTATATAAAATTAAGTATTCGAGTCCATCCAATTATTTAACCTAGCCTAAAAGCCTTATTCTTCGTTGTAAATTTTATCAAATTGTGTATTATTATTAAAATATTTAAAATTATAATTTTTCAAAAAATCATTTTAAACTATCTTACTTAATGATACGTAGATACTAGATAGTTATAGCTATTTGATTTTTTATCTGTCGCCTAGTCAATATTGTGATAACCACGTTGTTTGTACTTGTATGCTTTATAATTAATTATAATAAATTAACTATTAATTAATTATAAGTACTTATTATGTAATATAATATAAATTCCAAAATACTATAGGTAATATCAACATTAGTATCTTACTAAATTATATTAAAACTATTATTATTTTATTTTATTTTTATCTCAATGTTAAATCTTATAAAATATCTAAAATCATAATTTATTGACATTATTTAATATTTATGTTATAATAAGATATTAAAATAACATTCTCTTCAAAATATAATCACATCAAGTTTTTATGTAGATAAAAACAGAAAAATATTCTCATAATATTTATTAAATATAAGATAATATATTATAATATTATAATATTATAATAATTATATAAAAGTGTACTTTTGTTATATTAGTGCTTACATATATCACGTATTCAATTTACCGCTTAAAGCCACATAGTGAGGAGAGTTTAAAGGAATTTAATATAGGCTATTTTCTAAATGTGTGCGACATATGCATTTGATTGTGTAAATGTGTGCATAGTATAAGGGACATCATAATTTATGAATCATAAATAATTAGTGTATATGATTGAGGACTGTGTATAACAGAATTTTTTAAAAAGTTAACTACAACCTATTTATGAATTAGTTATAAAATATGATTAAAAACAATTTTCCTACATTTTTAAATTTATTTTATAGTAAAAATATTATTATAATTTAAAACTTAAAAATTCTTAATGTACACAATTTAAAAATATAATTTTTAATGATGAGTGAAAAAATCACATTTAACTTCATAACAAATATAATATATTATACAGTCTTGTCCTATAATATTAAGGGTCTTATAGGATAGTACCTGCATAAGATAAGTCTATTTTAAAAATCTCCTCAATCATTTTAAAAATAAAATATAACCCTATAACTCCTCAATTACCAATTATTAAAATCGCTTTATTTTCAAATTCAAATTAATATAATATAATAAATTTAGTTTTTTTTATTTTGAAAATTTATATAAATATATATATTAGGTAATAACTTTTTTTTACCTATAAATAATATAAAAACCGAAGTTTGAACTTCATTAACAAGATTAAGTAGTGTTCTTTTTTGCTTTGTACTCAAAATAGTCTATATCTGTTACTTGTTAAAAATTAAATATTCTTTTCTCAAAAACATGTATTTTATGCGCTAAAATGAATGTGATTATTGGTAGGAAGTTAGAAACGTTTTTTACTTGTTAAAAATAAAAAATTTCCCAAAATATTATAATAATCGGCAAGTAGCTATAAAAACAATTAACAAAAAATGGAAATATTTACGTAAAACCAATTTTATTTTTTGATATACATAATCCAAAAATAAATAACTGAAAAGATTTGAAATTTTCACACTATTATAATTTTTTTGACAAGAAACAATTTTCAAAATACTTTTCTTTGTTTGAGGTATATTATTTATAGACATTTCAAATATTCGACCTTTTTTGAGTTTTGTTTTATATTTCTACGATAACATTTTGTTAGCAAGTTAAAAAGGCTTGATGTTTTGATACAAAGATCCACATAATTATTCATAAAATCAGTTAAAAAATTACAAAAACACATATAGTTACTATTTATTGTCACCGCAAAAGTGTATAATTTATTTCTTAATTAATATATTATGATGCATTTTTTAAATCTTAGCACCTTAAGCTTAAAAATGTAATAAATGTTTTCTCATAAGTATTTTTTTTTCTTATAGTAAAGTTATCGCGCCGTACATACAATTAGATACGCAATGCAGGCGCGTTACCATTAATCATTTTACCAATGATAAATGATAAATGATAAATTGTAGATATATAATACAATCTAATAATATTATACTAATAGTACAATCGCTGTTTTTTATCTACATTATTCGAACCCAGACTAAGGTACAAAATACATGTTTGTATAACACAGATTAAACAGATGGACCTTTTATTTATTTTGGAAACATTAATATTATTTTTTCATTGGTTTCGGGCAATCAAGACTATACCGATAAAACTTAACATTAATGTTATAAAACTATAAATTAAATAAATAGTAGTCAGTTGATATCTATAGCTTGTCGAATTATCATCATAGGTAGAAAATAAAAAGAAAACGAAAAAAAGTTTCTTCATTTTTATAACTATTGTTGATTTGTAATGAACGATTATATTATTTGAAATCATAATTAATCCATACTATAATATGGTTTAAGCTATATATTAATACGTTAATTTCATTTTTCAAACTTTTGATAATATACACACAGTGATAATCATGCCAAAATCCTGTTTTGGATGTTGTTCTATTCGTCATGGCGTTAGTTGTATTTACATGTTCAACATAGTAAGTAATATTATAATAATTAACTAATATTTATAATATTTATAAAGTATACCTACCTATTATAGATACCTACACATAATATACTTAATATACTGTTAACTATTTATTTGCAGTGCTCGTTTAAATCTCATTTAGTAATTCTGATATATAATAATGAATCATTGTTATTAATTATTATATATTATTATAATTACTACCTACCTACTTGTTTAATGTGTGTTTTGAGGATGTGTGACTGCTAATGATAATACACCAAAATCAACTTCGATTTTGGTTAGGTCGAACAACTTCATTTATAAATAAACTTATACATTATTGACAGTAAACTATAGAGTATAGACGATAAACTTTAAAACTGTATAGGTATGATGTAATTTGGAAATGTAACACGGGCCAGATGAAAAAGGCTCGCAGACCGGATGTGGCACCCATCTCTGCATTACACGAAACCAGATGAATTACTATACTACATTATGTGTAATTGTTATACTATAATATAGTATACATGCGCATCAGTTTTAATAATTACAAGAAGATAATATCGTGAATATTATATACGTGCAAATGTATATTTTTGAATCATGATTTTTTTTTTTTTTTTTTTTATTTTAAAAACAAATATACAATTATACATCAATTTATACATTTGAATTACCTATCTTCTGTAAACTAAGCTTGTGGTGAAGATAGGGAGTTATAATTGTTATACATATGTTTAAAATAACAATAAATTTAAAACCCGAAATTGGTAGTTATACAATATGGAAAGAGAGATAAGAAAAAAGAAAACAAAGTTATATCAAAAAGTTAAACCTAAGTTACATTTAACGATACATGCAGCCATTCAATAATTAATTTTTTACTAAAACTTAAAATGAATTCGAAATTTACAAGTTTAAAATCTTCTTTTTTACTATTTTATTAAAAACCATAAAAAAACAATAAACTTAATAATAATTTGACGAAATAATGGACAGATTAATTTATAACGTATATTAGTGCAACATAATATAATAATTATACCTATATTGGGATTCGTAAAGGCTGATTCGAAACCATTTATCTATGAAATTAATATTTCTCTGCACTAATTTGTTAAGTAAATGTTTAAGTTTAATGTCTGCTACTAACTCATAGTTACAAGTATTAGAATTTAAGATGGTTTTACATGTTTATATTTTATATAAGTACAATACAATTTATATTACATACATTTTTATATATTATATTTTTTGTTATTTATTTAGTTTTTAATCACATTAATAATAATGACCGATTTCTTACACCGGTTATCAAATTATTATCAATACTATGAGCATACCAGTCTTGAAAATACTACATCACAAACATTAAGTCCTGATCTTTATCCTGATGAAGATATATTATTGAATTCTACATCCAAAGACTTTTATCCGCCAAATACAATTGCACCGCTCCTGAGTGTTAAGTATTTATTTTATTTATTAATAATAAGTGACATAAAAATTATATAATTATTGTACAATGTAGTAATGTACATATTTGAAAATCTAACGAAAATTCAATTTTATCTTATTATTGTTTCACATTTGAAAATAAATTATAAGTAAGGCTGTGAATTGTAAAATAGTGAATTGTATAAAGAATTCAAAATAAAAGAAATAATAAATATGATTCACAACAAATTCTATTTTGCATGTTTTAGACGTCAATGTGCATAATTTACATTTTGTATGTTATAATTAATTTCATATTTAAGAAAATTATAAATTTGAGAAAAAAATTTTTAAAAAATTTTTATATGGTGTAATCCACATTTGTACAAATTGAACAATAAGTAAAAGCGATGATCAATTATTTGACTTAAATGATGGATTTAAGAAGACTTCTACCGAAAGAACTTGAACTTGAAAAACCTAAATTATGATATTTTAAAATTAAAACATTAATTTTATCTTGCATAAATATGACATACTTGTAATTTTATGTATTATCTATTTAACTTTTTTCTTTTAAAAGTATAAATATGTATAATTTCAATATTTCATACATTACCTACCTATATTTATTAATTTCTAAGCCATATACCATACAATATATTATAAATATTTTATAATAAACTTTTTTTGCAAATTATTACATAATTTAAAACTGTTGATACATATTTCTAATGCACAATCCATATTGTTTACTACATTTAATGTATAGTCCTGAAAATAATTATTAAATTTAACTTTTCTCTCTGACATTCGACAAATCAATTACGTAATAACCGAAGGAAATAACCCTAACTGAGCAATAGCAGTCAATTGAAATATTACAGTTAAAAATTGGACAAGATTGCAACTAGCTATTAATATAAGCTATTTAATGATAATGTGTACAATGTACAATGTACATACATAAATGTATAAGTAGGTATATAAATATTAATTTATTTTATTGAACAATTTTAGAAATTTTCATGGATTATATATTTATAGTAAAATTGGGATGGAGTGTGATGAAATTCTATTTAAATATTAGTCTGAAAGAATCAACGTATTCAGTAAGTACCTATGTATAATACCTATGATATTATGTATGTTGTTAATAATTCTGTACATCGTACAAATGATAATTGAGAAATATTGTAGTAGGTAATCAATAAAACGTAATATTATAGTATTATACATAATCATTAGTTATATCATTATATAATACTTTAACAATTCTGTCTTTTTGACAATTGAAAAAAATATATATCCAAAATGTAACAGATTTTAAAAATATACATATAAGTATATAATATTTTTAAGAATTCATTAAACATTTAAAACACAAAATAACATTTCGACGGTAAATCAAAATATTACCATAATTAATGTTCGTATATAATATATATATATATGTATGTATTATGTATATTGTAAATATATTAATTCATGAATAGAATATTATAAAACGTATAAAAATAAAAGCTATTTATATTAGCTTTTTAAAACAAGTATACCAATAGAAGAATAGAAGAAATATTCCAAAAAATGCATACAAACCAAATTTTAAAAAAAATTCTAATGTAACGTCAGATTAGTAGTATTGTCCTTCAGTTTTCAGCATCCTCAGATTTAATAAAATATAAAAATAATTATTTAGTTGTTAGACTTACAATTATATTCCTTGTTAATTATTTAAAACTGTAAAACTTTATTTATTGTACATATAAATAATAGCTCAAACTAAAAATAATAAGTAATCTTTATTTATTTTATTTCATAGGTGTCACCAGAAAAGATTTATGCTTGGCTAGTGATTTATTATTTTAACTTAGGCTCATCAATAATTTATCAAATCAGCATCATCTTCCCTCATTACTTAGATCAGGGTCTACAATATTATATGGTTTGTACAATTTATTGTTATTATTTGAATATGCATATTGTATGTTATATTATATTATATTATCAGTAAAAAAAAATCGGCTATAGACGCATCAATATCATATTTAGAATTATTTTCTTAATTCAAAAATCAGTAGGTACCTATATATTGTACTTAAATCTGAAATAATCTATCATTGTTAATTAATGTTTAATATTTATCAACTATATTCTGTTTTACGTATACTTTATACTTCTATGAATTATTAAATTTATACTTATACTTCCTTTTGTATTTCAGGGTTTCATCGAAATAATAATTCTTGTGGTCGAAATCTACATAGTGCAGTCATATTACAAGCAACAGAAGTTGGCTGCCGTTAGCGATTTTGTTCAATTAAAATGGAAGTATTTACCAAACAATAAGACGCAGTCCGGTCAAAATAAATCTACAGTGATAATAATAGCAGAGAATCAAGAATCACAAGACGAATCTAATTACATTCCAATATTTATAAAAGAATTGCGCCACGTAAATTCTTAAAATTGTATAACGAAATTGGGCGGAATTTCGTTACAGACTACAGTACTTAACAGTTTGCTGTGTATAACATAATAAAGCGTGTTTTCCATAGCATCTATGTATATTTAAATATTTCTATAATCCACATACATGTAAAATAATAATTTCTAATTATATAACTTATAACTAATACACAGGATTTTAAAATACTATACATCCTATAGTCATCTCAATAAATTATCTACGTATGATTAATAAAAAAATATCAAAATCAATAGTAAACAATTAGATAGTTCAATTCAAACAGTTTTGGAAGAAATCACTCTGTATAAACTATATAATAATATTAGTTTAACATTATAAATATTATACTTATTAATTAATATTAGTTTTTGTCTATGCAAACCATTGTCTAGAAGTATTAATTTAATTTGATGACACAAATAAAAAAATAGGTTAATTAGTGCATTTTAAAATTTATAAAAAAGAAAAATATATATATATATCTTTTAACGCATCATAAACAGTGTGAACTTAACTTTATATAAACAACAACAAATATCTCACATTTTCAAATAAGACTTACAACATTTTAATTATACATAAGTAATAATTAGGTATACGAAGAAAAATGATGGGTTAGAACTGTTTACAAGCATACAACATCAAAAACATTTAAACCATAATTTTTTGAGAAAATGAGAAAGAGGAACTATACATATTCTATAGTGCAAACATGTGTCAATAAAATTAGGAAGGATCTTTAAAAAGAGACCTTTTAAAGTAAATACAGTGAATTATAAACTTAAAACAAACATATAGTGTGTTATTACAATTTTTAATTTTACAATAATTATCAAAAATAATCATTTGGGTTTACGTAAAATTATAATTAATTAATACCTAGGTACTTCAATCACACTTGATAATCGCCAACGTGATAATACTACTTTCGATAATAAAATCAAAAAAATGAAATTTTTAAAATGTAAAAAATATGTTACATTTGAATATTATATTATATATCTCTACTTATATAAATCTATCTTTAAAAAAGTTTGACCTGTGTCCTATTAGATATTTTATTCATTATAAAAATAAATCTATAAAATAAAAATAATCTTATCAATTTTTACTTAAAACGATGAGTTTTAAATCATGACGTATCATCTAGATATGAACACCGACTAAAATTGTATAAATGACAATACTTTACATTTATATTATGACATGAACACATTTGAATGTAAATTCAAGTTAGTTTGTGTCATATATCTATGTACAATTAAAATTTAGAGAACGCTACACCCGAATGTGTTGTCTCCATCTTACAAACATACAGCATGGTAAATTCGCATTCAGTAGAACTAATTGTATGCTATTAGCTTTAATATTAGAATATAATATTAACCTATTATCAAGTTAACAACATGAATATTAAAGCTAACAACACACAATTGATTCTACTGAACGCAAATTGTATGTGTTCTACGTTTATAAGACGGTGAGAACACACGCATGTGTAGCGCCATTTTATTAATTTCATAAGTATATTAAATAAGTAGCTGTTACTGTTATATTATATAATTGTATAAGTAAAGTCTAAAAAATTGATATTATCGTGAAATTACGATTAGTTATTTAAAATATATATGTGTGTGTGTGTGTTACATATGTAATTATCTACTTACTAAACTAAACAATTTATATTATTTTATTAATTAATTGATGGCCGTTTGTTACCAAAGTGTAATATATAAATTACCTTAAGTAGGTAATAACATTTACAACACATATCAATACAAAAATAAAATTATAATGTATAGTTATTGAAACTACAATATATTATATTTTAAAAAATATTGGTACCTACCGAAGATGAAGGATTCATAATATATTACGATAATATTACAATTTGTTCGCAAGTTAAAATTAATAATTTATATTATACAATATATATATATATATATATATGTAATACATATTATGTATGTGTGAGTGAGTATTTATTTATAATAATTTATATCATACACAAAATATCTAATTAGGTACTGATTAATGTCTATCGGATGGTTATTTACACATGTTTATATTTAAGTAAGCAATATATTATTATTTAATTATATTTTATGTGATTAAATTAAGGTAGGTATATTATATTTGTTGCATATTTATTATAGATAAGTAAAATGTATTATTGTTGTGAGTATCATTGTTATCTTATATCAACATGAAATTTTTATTTATATTAAGCAACAAAACGGATATTTAAATGTTTTATATACTGCACGTATCAATTTTTTATTTTTCATTCGATCCGATAAAAAGCAAAGGTCAACTTATCTATCGTTTCCTTCCTGATAATTTCAAACCAACACTGTCTAGTTGTGTTTCTATATTCATCCAGTTCGAACTTCGAACGCATATTTTTTTATATTTTATAGAAAATATTTATTCTTTTAACTAACGTTTGTGAATTATTTATTTTACAATATGCTCTCATCGTGCTTTGGATTGCCTTTGCGGACAGGAACAAGTATTATTGCGGTTATTAATTTGGTAAGTTAAGTATTAATATTGCTGTTTTACTTTTCATATTTGAATTCCTCTCAATATATAAATATTATACAATTGTGCACATTGCCCAGGTAATACCATTGTCGTTACCCTAAAGTAACTTATTTTTTATTTAATACTTAATTATGAATCATGGCTTTGGCCCAAATCAAAACTAATCTTGTAAAATATATTAGTTAATGCGCCCACACAACAAAAGTGTCTTACACAAGAACATAATTTAAATATTTTATTATAATATGACGTGTACCTAACTAAATAAAAATGACACATTCAGCTGAATTACAAATGCTGATACCTTTGGGATTTGACTGGTATAAATTAATCGAACTATATTTAATGTGTGTATTCAAATTACTATTTACTAAGTAACAGAATAGATAATGTATATTATGTAAAAATGTTTGCCTAACCGACGTACGTCATAGGAACACACTATAGTGACTAGGTAGGTAATAATTATCAAACCGCTTGTCCGCCTTAAAATTCAAAATATTATTTTCAAAAAAAACTTTCAGCAAACGTAAATATTTATATTTTAGTTATACTCGTACTATTTAAAACAAAATTATTACGATATATAAGCTTATTAAATATAATTACCAATATATATTATTTTTTTTTAGATTGCATCGATTTGTTATATTTCTTATTACATTTGGGAATATAATGTAAGTTATAAAGACCCAGTGGAAAACAAAAATGTGGAACCCACTCATATTGATCAATTATTAGACGTTACAGACGGTAAATAAATTCACTTATTATAACTGTTACCTAATAATAACTGATTCTTAAATACATATTAACAAGGGAGTTCGCTGCAAAGTGAAATCTATCCCCCTTGATCTTTTTTTCAATAAACGTTTTCACTGTTTAGTTGGTCTGCAATGACCATAAATTAAAATAGTAGTAAAATAATATCACGTATTACGATATTTTTTTATATAGTATTCAATTCAATAGTCATTAATGAATAAATATTTTATTTTATTCAAAAGTATATTAAAATTAGTCAATATTACAGACTAGACGGTGAAAACTGATAACATTCTTTTAGCATATTGTAGTATAGGTGAAGCAATTCAAGCCTGAAATTCTCAAAGAACCAATCACTTGGAATTATAATAAAAAAAAAATTTTTTATTAAATTTTTATTTAAGTTTACTGTTGAAAAAATAATTAGACAAAAATCAGAAATATTATGAATTTAGGTACATTACTGTACATATTTATATTAATTAGCATGTACAGTAACCTAATAATATTTCTATATAACAGCATTTACTCATTACAACCTGTAATCGTTATTGTAACTACTTATTTCTACTAAAATATTTGAATTTTTAACATAATGCGATTTGAATTTATCTGTTTTTAGAAGTGTTTTTAAATTACATCACATTAGTTTTTATGCTCGTTGGATTTACTTCACTGTTCGCAAGTTTTGGCTTGAAACAAGCAACAACGAATGTAAGTTAAAAGTTCAACATATTATAATATTAAAATATTAGGTATTAATATCTCTATCTATATAATAATTGATAAACGTGCATGAGTTCATGGACCATTAGCAGCAAAGGAAATTTTTCAAAATCCTATATCGACTGTCACCCTAGACCATATTATTTATATGATAATTATTAGATATATTTAGTTAAATAATATTGCATTTAGTTATAACCAGGGCTTGGATTTTATAGCATTTGCTAAATTTTTATTGGAAACAGATAAAAATAGCAGAGTACGCTATATATTTGTTTTGTGCACCAAAGACTCCAAATTAGAAATTTTATTTTGCTATTTTTTGCATATTTTAATGATTTTTAGCATTTAGTGCTATTATTTAAGTTTTGGTGTCATTTTCGGCTAATTTTCTATATTAATATAACTTATTTGTATCGTATTTTCATAAAACTAATTTATATTATATGGTATGAAACAATGAATCATGACAAAATGACAATTTTGAATACCTAGTTTCCAATGTTTCCATACTCAAAAACCGTTTATATTTTATAATTTAATGAATCAACAAATTCAAGTAATATTACCTAATATTAAAAAAAAAAAAAGTTTGTAATATAAATTTTTTATCATTATTTTTATTATTTATTTTTTTGTATATAATCAATTAAAAAAAAAAATTGATGTATTAATTTAAAAATATAAAAGATTTTTAATTTGTGAACAAAATAAATTTTCATTTTTGCTATTTATTTTGTTTTTAGGGCAAATATGATAATAATAATAATAATAATAATAGCACTTATTTTAAAATTTTAAAGAGCATAATTATTATAGAGCATATTTTAGTAATTTTAAGTGCTATAAAATGCAAGCCTTTGTGGTTAACTTATAAATTATGATACAATTAAAAATCAAGTAATAGGATTTTTTGAGATATATATTTATATTATATATATAATATTATGCACCGATTGTTTGATTTTATATAAATTTGAATAAAGTATCTATAATTTATCATACACCCAGTTAATTCTGTATAATTATATATTATACCATTCCTCAATTTTAAATTATATATCTGTAATCTATGTAGGATACTTAATACAATATATTATGATAATATGTATTAATTATACCTATTTATTAAGAATTTTCAATTAATCGAAAAACGTACACAATTACAGATATTATAAATAATTAAGTACAAATTACAATATTTAAGTTTGTTTATTATTATTATTATTTTTTTTTTTTTAGAATGCTACACACAAGATTTACCTGTGGCTTTTGATTGGCTATGTTCAACTTGGTACAGTTTTCACCATTGAGATTGTTATACTTATGAAACATACAGATTTCATCAAACATAATATAGTTGGATTGATCATATTCTTTGTGGTTTTGGACGGTAAAAATATACTTATTTGTACAACTCCAACATTTAACATAACTATGTATAAAATATTAGATTACTAAATACTAAATACTTGAAATTTTTACAAAAATGTTTGTAGGTATTATTATTTTCTATATATGGTACAATTTTTTCAAATATTTAGACTATTTATGTAGATTAATTTTAAGATATTATTATTTATAAATAGTATGGACTTATTCACACTGTTTTATGATATTTACATTACGGTATTATCAACTTAAAAATTAATGAAAATATAGTATAAGTATATAATATAAATCCGGCCCTGATTATAACAATTATTAAATACTAATAATATATTATCAATCGTCAGTAATAGGTACTTAAAATAAAATAAATAACTAATAGCTATATTAAAACATATCAAGAAGTACACTTAATACAATATAAGCTAAACGATTGTGAGAATAGAAAATTTTCCAGAGATGAAAAAAATATACCAAGGAGCAAGAACCTGTCCCCCACTATATACGTAAAAAATTATGAGATTGAGGGTGTTTAACATGAATTTATATGATTAATGCATAATAATATACTCCAATTAATTATACTTTAGATCAGTATTGAAAACCTATCATAGTAATATATCATAGTATCATAATATTACAATTACAATTTTTATGGGACTCACTAATCACTAACCAGTCAGGCACGGATCTAAGGGGGGAGCCAAATGGCCATGTCCCCTTCGTAGACTGGATCCGCACCTGTAACCAGTTCCCTATTAAAAAAAGAACCTAAGAGGCAATTGCCTCTGCAATTATTGTTCCTTGCGCCACTATTCACTAACCACATCTCAGAATCATTTTTCGTGTAGTAATTTATCATAAACTCATATATAATTTCAAATTTAACTCTCATTACAGTAATACACTCGACACCCAATGTACAGCAGAGCGGTATTTATTTTGTATTCTACGCGAATAATGATCAATATTATAAAATTAAATTCTAACATCAATGTGCAGTATAGTTTCATAGATAAATAGATAATACAATATCATATTATACTATTATATTATTATATAAAACATCTAATATTATATTATATACAAATATATAAATATTTCAAAACTTAACCCAACAAATATATAATTGCAACTCACAGCTTGGAAACCTTCTCTTTATAACTTTATACTAGGGGTCTCCAAATTTTTTTATTCAAATGCAAAAAAAAAAAATTTCAAATAGTCTTAGGGGGCCCAAAGTTTATTAATTATTAACAAATATGATTTTTAATTTTAAAATTTGAGTCGCGGGGCGTAGTTTGGAGATCCTTGCTATAATATACTATGCTAACCAGATTGTGTCTTAATTAGTTTTATAGACTTTCTCCGCTAAATTCTTATAAAGATAAGTAAACAAAAAAAAAAACAAAGTATAGTTGTTTTTCTTCAATGTAAAGGAGTTTATAAAATAATTTCTTATAATTACATCCCTTCCCAAAAAACCCCTTGGTGACTGACCATAAAAAAATTGGGAAATTATTGTAGAATTCTGTACCTATTGATATAAATATCTTGTGTAAAACAAACGTTACCGACTGGTTTAACGATATGAATTACTTTATTTCTAGTTACCTTAGTATACCAGCTGTTAGTAGTACAGTCGTTCTATAAAGAAGAGAAATTAATTGAAGAGACCAATTACTCAAGACTGCGTTCGGATTTAACATCACAGATTGAACAACAAGATGAAGAAGAATTTCAAAATATAGATCTTTAATATATCTTTAATCTTTGTATTATTTTTGTTTATTTTGATGTAGGTACCTATCTACCTTAATCATGGGCGCATTGTGTTATTATTATTAAATTGATGTTTTTGTAAAAATTTTGACTGACTAAATGAGGTATAGACAACATTTACCGAGGTTTCAAATGTTGTTATAATATGTATATATTTTCTTTTTTATACATATATGAGTAGGTAAATAATACCTATTTTTTACTATGCGTAAATAGATATATTCTATAAAGAATAAAATTATTAACAGATTTAACAATTGTTTATCAACTTCAGCTAAAATAAATATAATATAAGTAATACAATATTTAACTACCAAACAGAGAGTAGAAAACCTGATTTAATTAAAATTCAGCTTTATGTTGATACATCACGTGTATATTATATTATTATAGCTGATACAGGCATAGTTAAGTTAATTTTAATTTTAACCCTTTTTCTCACTAAAAAAAAAACTATTTTTTTGGTGCTATATTCAACTATCATTTATAACCATTTAAAAATGAAATAATTAATAAGACTATAATATAAGTTTATAATTATTTTACATTATAATGTAATAATATATAATAATAATATATATATTATTACATATTATGTATAAAAACCAATAGCAACAGTCAACAGACAACTTAATGTAAAAAAAAACCTTGTTAACTACTCCGATTTTCCTTAAACTAGACATTTTTTGTTAGAAAACTGTAAATTCAAAGGGGTTATACAGAGATTTTGTGGATGAAAAATTTAAAATTGCATTTGTAATCATAGATTTTGCGAACTAATTACCGTTTATCTGGTTTATCATTTTAATCAACACTTAAAATTTAGTTAGGTATATTCACTTACTTTTATGGTACCTACCCTGTTCTTGTATTTGTAATCCATTTATTCATATATTTTTATTTATGTTATTAATTAGTTTAATTCTTTATTTATTGTACTGTATCTTATTTTATTATATTTATGTAAACTAGCAAAATTATATCGTGTATGAAATAAAAAAAAACAAACATTAATATGAATTTATTATTTAATAACTTCTCATTATACAAACATTATTTAATTTTTTGAAACGTGATCATTGAAAAAATATTTTGTAAAAAGGGATAAGCTCTGGAATCTTACGCCTCTCTCACCCTCCATCTAGCTTTAATACATGTTCAGTGACAGTGCTAGGAGGAAGGCAAACGCCCGGGACCCCGTAGTCAGAGGGGCCCTGTGTCTACTTTTTTTTCGTAATTATATGGCACGCAGAGAAAAAAATATCAAATTATCCAGGCCCCAAAATACGTAGTTCAAAGTAAATAAAAATAATAGATTAATAATGAAATTGACTGACACCAATTAAAATAAAAAAATATTTGACTAAATTGTTATTGTCAAAAGTTTCATTGCACACTAATTTAGAAACAAATGTCTTAATTTGAATATTGTTTTTAAATTTGTTTAGATGAATAAGTTATAAAAATTAGAATTGTTTAATTATACCTATCAAATAAGTTACCTTACCTATATCTGAATCTTTGTACATTGCTATATGTTTACAGCACAATATATTTTTACTTTATCTCTCAGGCCCACGCAATACACACCTAGATAGAAAAATTACAATAATGTAATAACGTAAAAATAGATAAAACTAAAAAACTTATTCACATGAAATCATCTTTTTTGAGTAACCTTAGAATAAAATTACTTTTTACTAAAATTTTAGAGGATAATATTTTTGAGAATTTTACATAATATTGGTTTTATATTTTATTATTATTTGAATTTATAAAAATAAAAAATTTAAATTTAAGAATTAAATGGATACTTAATTGTTTTGATACAATATTTAAACGAACCAATATATAATATTATGTCATGCCGTCAAAAAAATTATTATTTTTTAAAGAGTGATTTACTCAAAGATTACTCGAAAAGCAATAAAAAAAGATGATTTTTTGAAACGTTTTTTCTATGTTGCATATGAGCCAGGAAAGAACATCAACAGTTCGGTAACATAAAATTATCTTCCAAAAATTGAACAGCTAAAAATCATGATAATGATAAAATGCAATGTGATATACCTATTTATCGATAAAGTAAACTGTATACGTATAAAATGCTTAGAGTATAATATTATTATTATATATGTATATATATTGTTATATAATATATTATTATTATAAAATATAAAATGCGATACGGTTATAATAATAATTTACAGCCTAGGTATCTTGAAAAACCCAAGAATTGATTAATGTAATATTCTCCCAAAAACCCGTTTCATTCGTAAAATAAGTGTTATCTACTGACTATAGTGACTACTGACTACCTACCACAAATGTAATAGGTCAAGCAGTTGTAGGTGTCATATCATTCCGGTCAAACGATTCTAAGAAAAGTAATACGTTCTATGCCTATTATAAATATATTCTATAAAAAATAATTTATTATATGAGTATAAACGTATTAGTTAATAGTTGGTATTGGAGGTTTTAAATTAATATTTTTTATAATTATTGTTATTATTTATCAAAATGCTTAAGACGTGTTACGGTTTGTGTTCACTTCGAACGGGAGTAAAAATTGTAGCGGTTTATGAACTGGTGCGTATATTTGATAATTATAATATAGACTAGAATAAGGCTTAGGTATAGAATAAAAACATTTTATATCGTAATATAAACATAAATAGACCTTTAAAGAAAACGTTTCATGCTTTTATCCATTATAAAACAAAACTTACCATTTAACCAAATTGTAAAATATTGATTATGCTGTTGTACTATACATTAACACTATTTATTTGTCATTATTTTAATAATCGCAGATATATATATATACCTATCTGTATATTTAAAATACTATTAAAATATCAAAAAAATAATACATACTCGCTAGATAGTGCAAGCTGTCGTCCGGCCACGGCATTTACTAATCTTTCGGATGAGTGACAACCGACAACTCGGATTTTTGGCGACAACCCACGTCCCATACACGGAAACACGTGTTTCAAAAAACTACAGTGCCACACCATACAGTAACAAACGTAAAATCATTAAACTAATAGCCTTAAATATCGAAACTTGATAATCAATTATAAATTAAAAATATTTTTATAATTACCTATTACTTATGTTAACGAATGTAGCAAGGGCGTCCATCTTTGAAAATCCATGGGTGGGCATTGTATTTTTTTATGATATTGATTACCTTCTGTTAACAAGTTTGTTGTATTTTATTATTTAGATTTTTATTAATTTATTATATTCATACAAACGTAAATAACTAGAACAGTTTATAATATAATGTAAAAAATATAACATAATATAAACTTAATTCTTTAATTTATTAACAAAATAGATACCTAAATCTATATCTAAAAATCTATAATCTAATAGAGATGAAAAACGAAAAAATATTTTTAATGTATTAAATGTATATAAATATTGTATTACTAATTCAAATGTTTTTAATTGACTTGCATGCGTAGACAAATATAAATAAAATTATATATATAACATATATTATACCTATAATATAAATTTCAATATGTTACTAAAAGTGATGATTTTAAAATAAAATAGGTATTATAATAATATAATATAAGTAATATAGTATTATATAATACATGTAATTTATTTATACAAATTATAGACATTATTTAATAATATTCTACTAACATTAATGTATGTATGTATTAAAAATGATAATATTTTATGTATATCTCTAATATTTAATAATCACTGAAAAGCCAGGAGAGATCATGTCCCCCTTCCCCTTAAGAACGCCATTGATGGATAGGTAAAACTCTTTAAAACAGACCTAGTTTAGTTATTATGAACTTATTTGATAGTAAAAAAAAAAGTGAAATCACTTTAATTTTTCTTCTCAAACGAACTTTCAACGTTTATGACACTTAAAGAATTTTTATCCAATCTCTTTTAATTATTGATATAGCTATAAGTATATAATATTACTTTCCGGTATTGTTTTTATTTTGTTTCAGATTTGTACAATCGTGTTCTTTTTAAGTGTTTTCGTGTACGAAATGTTTAGTAAAATTTATCAATTTCAAGGTTCGTTTATAATATTATCTTTTTAAATTTAAAATTGATATTATTTTGATAGATTTTTTTATTATTTGCATCGAACTTATGAATATATGATTTTCATTTAAACTAAAATAAATATTGAACATTATTTATTTATTTATTTGTTTTTGTGATGGTACAAATAGCAGCAAAGTACCTATACCTACCTATGTAATATCACTAATATGTATTAGTATTTTTACTTAACTAATGAATTATTATGTTATTCGTAGTTCGTTGTACAAAAACACATTACCTTTAAAACTTAAAGTATACATTTTTTTTCTTTTAGATAATGTTGACATTTATTATTTTCTACAGTCGTGCATAATAATAATTACACTATTAAAACTTTTTGCCAGTGTGTCTTTGATGCAATCTACATTTCAGGTTTGTATAGAATGTCATTTTATAGTTTTGTAATTTAAACCTATTTTTTAGTTTTAAAAATCTATATCCAACTTAATTAAATATTAGGGAGGTATATAAAAATTATTTTAATTTATTTTTAAATAATATGCCTAAAAACTATGTTTAACTCTACGAGGGTATAGGTGTATTCACTGTCTATTTCATAATTTACAATTTTTGTATTTTCTAAGCATATAGTACCTCACATCTCAGAATAAATCAGGGCATGTTTACCATACGTAATTTTATTAAAATGAATTACCAAGGTTGAACTCCAATTTTATTACTTGTTACAATGCTACTTTTTATTTGCTTTACTGCTAGGCCAAGCTTACATTTGCACATATCATAATTTTGTAACAACGTGTTTTACAAAATATTGTCTATGGTCTATGGTGTAAACATCCAAGATTGGTATCATAACTGCCAATATTAAAATAATAAAATAACCACGATTGACCTGCAAATTGCAATCAATCATAATCTAACAGTCTTACTTACTACTTATACTAAGTTATACTGAGTTATAATATATTATGTACCTTATGGCTTATTGCAGTGCATCGTCAAAATGTAGGTAATATTTTATTTTTATTACAGAACGCCCCATCGAAGATATTTTTTTGGATTGTGATCGCTTGCATAGTTTATCTTACTGCTTTTATTGTTTCAATTAAGATGTACATCCACAAAGTGCACCGCAATATTTTCTATGTCAAATCTACGGACTCCGAAAACCTGGAATGTCATCTTCTTCTTGCTTTTATTTTGATAAACTGTACGTCGACTTCCTATATTATAATTATACCTACTGTAAAACCAGTGACATATACCGATATTTTTAATGCGATAGGGGATTGAAATATCTATATATGTCCCAATTGCTTAATCTTTTTTTTATCTCTATACGTCCTTAAATTTGAAAAAATAATAACCAATGGTGTGTACATCACTGGATCACACGGTCCGTTTGATAATATAGAATGAAAATAGTAAAATAAAATTTGGTTCTGTTTGTTTTATCGTAAATACAGTTCTGTCTATTGTTGAGATTCACGTCGTCACGTCATACTACAGAGTAGAGAAACATTTGAAAGAGATTGAACAGTGTACGAGAATGTACACCATAATGTCGTCAGTGAAAACTCTTGGAGACGTGGAAAATAATATGTTCATCCACGACGTCCCGACTCTCCCGATTACCAAGTGTGCCACAGAGGTGAAAACATCAATTTTCACTTCTTTTAAAGGAGTACCTGTTTGATATACGATTCGCTTGTGAGACTATACTGTATTTTATAATTTACAAACTACAATGATGAATATTACCAAAATACCAAATTTGTATTTACTTTTTAATTATGTTATTTTGTTACCATTATACTCAAGTTATTTATTGTATACCTAATTTTAATCTTACTACGTACGGTTGTGAAGACTATTAGATATAAATAGGAAATAATAAAAATAAATGTTTAAATAATAAATGGAGTTAAATCTGAAATTGCATCGTTTAGATTTTTGTAACATAACAATATAATATGGATAACCTTTATGCATCTATCTATTATGCCATTTTATGATGTAGACATATTAGGTATTATGCATGCGGGCGAATTCTTGCGCGTCGTAAATATACGCACGAAACTGCGACCTAAATGGTAATAATAAAAAAAAATAATAATAATAAGTAATGGTAGGTAATAGATATCCTCCGTCTATACGAATATACGATGACACAATGCATATCATTATTCATTATAATATTATTATGTATAATTAAAAGTTTTTGATATTCGTAGAATAAAAAATTTGGCGTCCCGTCCACCTCGAAGCTAAGTGCTATTGTGGGTTGAGACTGTTTTACTTATGTGGGGGGTAAACCCCTAACCCGTCTTACAAGTACGTAACATAGCTAATTTAAAAATTAAAGTATAAATCGACCTATTATGAAATTTGATAGTAAGAAACCAAGAATGATCTGTGTTCGTATGTTGGATTTTTACGATTGTTCAATTTTTTAGCAAGTTATGCGTATATAATATAGCGTAAATTAAAAATTATCATTACTCACTTAAAAACTGAATAATAAGGCAATAGGTATAATCAATGAAACAAGCATTTAATTTATATAAAGTTCTAAAACCACTCCGGATTCTATCACTACCATGCACTTAAATCTTGAATAAAACGTTGCCGGTTTGGGTTCAAAATATTTTTGAATAACCTACAATTATTATTAAATAATAACCTATCTTTTTACGCCACCGAAGTAGTTGGGGCTTGAGTTATACATAATGTGACCATACGTCCCGCTTTCAAGCTAAGTGTCCCACTGTCCCCAAAGAACCTAAAAATGACCCGCTTTAAAAAAAAAGTCGACTTGTGGTAGGTATATGGTAGGTTATTGATCACAAATCACAATCAAAAAGATCATTTCAAGAGTTCCATTTATACATAAAAACCAAACAGGCTATTTTAAAGCAGATTATGTGGATCCAAAAAATATATATATATTAATGTTATTTTACGCAAAATTATATGGTTTTTTTTTTATTAAAATATACAGGTGTCCCGTTTTGATGAAAAAAATTATGGTCACGTTAGTTATACAAAAAAAAATGCAAGTTACTTACCTATTTTTATTCAGTGGTTTTGTGGGATTGTCTTGGTTGGAAATTGCTAAATTTGATTCTGTTTTGTTCGTATGATTGTCAAGTTGAGACTTGAGATACATTATCGATGAGTTCAGTAATAATTTCATTCACATATTGTTACTATTATTATTTTTATTTCAGCTTGATAATATTTTATTACATTGGTTTTAGACAAGGCCGTGGCCAGGAAAATATTTTTTTTTTGGGAGGGGGTTAAAGTATACCTAAATATGTTATATTATGTAATAAAATATGAAATTCTAACTATTCAATCTTATTTCAAAAAAAATTCTGGAGGGTGAGGGGTTGAACCCTAACCCTCCCCTGGCTACGGCCTTGGTTTTAGGTAACAATGTTGAACAATTAATTCTATTAATCAATTTAGTGATTTTGTAGTTGCTCAAACACTGTAAGTGCATAGATGTAATATAATAGAGTAGACGAGTAGTATGTATATTAGTTACCATGTCATTTTGTATAATTTTAGTCAGTCAATACTCAACTTAAACAATTTTTAAGTTAAAAATTTAAAAATAAACTAACTTTTGAATCTAACTTATTTTTTTAACCATTTAATGCTCGTGTATTTGTTTATGGGTGTATTAAATTTGATTGGAATTATGATTCATTTATCTTGGGGCCATTTATTTCAAAGTATAAAATATTCATTATGAAACATAAATTATTTTTTTGTAACTATTTTGTTACACGAGACCTATATATTATGTAGAATAGGTAGTCATTAATATATTTACTTATATTTAACAGAAGATACATTTGTATATAGAGCTACATGAATATTTTCATAGTCAATCCACCTGCATGAGCAATAAATACTACATACATATAACACATATGTCATATATGCATAGTATAAGGTCTCTGCGTATAGCGTATATGTAACAAGAAATAGTTGAAACATTATAAATATAGCACCGAGTGATATGATAGTAAAAATATATTAAATTAATAAATTATATAACCTATTATAATATTAACCCAATTAGAAGACATGTATTACTTTAATTTTTTTTAAAGTTATCACTAGTTTTTCTTACTAAAAACTGAAGATATAATAAACAAACTCAATAAAAATCCAAGCAGACATAAAATATATTTAATATACATTATGTATGTTTTTCATAGTCATAAATCATAATGAATCAATTTTCAATTTTAAAAACAGTATTCATATTAGTGTAAAATAATATGATTCAATATATAAAATCCATATTGATTAACATCAATCAATACATCATGTAACAAATATATTATACTTATAAATTGTGTATAATATAAAAATTTAATTTTTTTTGTACCAACATGACGAAACACATGTGTCTAGTAACAAAATGTCATACTATAATAGTATTAATAATGCATACAATTACATAAAAACATTAAAAACAAATGCACAATAATATGTTTTTATCTTAGAAATACATAATAATACATCTCTATTATATTTTTACTATTAATGTATACAACTTAAAGAGTAAAAATATAATAACAAAATATCATTAAAAATAAAATACAAATTGATTATTTAATACTATAGGATAGAGTAAGGAGGTACTAAAACCAAAGTAAAAAAATAATTTATAATATTGTGATTAAAAAAAATAGTTTAATGGAATAAACAAAAACAATTATTAATTAATGTATGATTAGCTACAGTAGTGGTTTATTAAAAAATAATAGTTTTTAAAATATAAAAACCGATCATCATTTAACTCAAAATTTGTAAAATAAACAATACCATTAACTTATATAAAAATTAGGTGTAAAAAAAAACTTAATTAATTTGATCACCATATTGATGGACATTCTTTTTTAAAAGTCTGCTTTATAACTAACAACAGTATCCATTCTATGCAATGAAGTAGAAAATGATCTTAACTGTAACTCTTGAGAATTAGCAATATAACTAGGCGCAGTTTCAGACCATTCTTGTGGTACATCTACATCCGGTTTAGTGTATATTTGCAAGTCGAAAGCACATGGACAATCAAGCAAAGGTAAAAAACTAACAGTAGAACAAATTTGCCTTAATACATCTCTAATTTCTTTTTGAATTATTGATAACTCTTTATTTCCTACTGAGTCTGGATTGGAATCGCTAGATCCTTCATACTGCAATTTGAAATCCCAACGTTCCATCACTTCTTTGGTGTTAACATTGGAGATAACCATTGACATTTTTTGAATTTTTTGTTCTAACAACCAATCTAAAGAAAATTATGTAAAATTAATTAAAACTCAAAAATACAAACAGTTAAGGATGAAAAATAATAATTTTAAATAGAACTAGAAGTTATTTTAGTATACGTTATATTATTATAATCATTATTTTTTTGATTATCAATTATTATCATTGATTATATTTTATCAATTATAATTATACTTGAGTACCTATAGCTTGTAAATATTTTTGTTATTAGCAATTTGCATATTTATACAACACTTTACACTAATACAAATCATTTTATTTAAAATAAAACTATTTTAAAAATCTCAATGAATAGTAAATATTATGTACTAGGTAAAAAATGTTTGGTTAAACAGTTCATAAAATAAAAAAAATAAAAATGGAATATTCATAACTGTATAAAGAACTTATCATTTTTCCCACAAGGTACCCCATAATATACAACAAATGATTATGGAAATACAATACCTAAAATGTCACTTTAAATTAGAGAAATATTTAAGGTACATAATATATCTAATATTACCTATATTGTTATTATCAAATTGCCAAATGATTTATTTGTCAATTGTCTTTGTAAATTAATAATTATTAAATAATTATTTTAGTTTAATCCACAGATATTGTCTCCATTTTACTAATATACAATATGGTAAAATGTATGTCAAGAATAATCCACTTTACTCTGTTATCTATAATATTATAGTGAATTAATCTAAAGGTAGTCAAGTTAAGCTTACAATTTTAAAATGCTCATGACATATCTCGTGACATACTTTTAAAAAAATATGCTTTACGGGAATAGGGATCCTGTTCTGTAGAATCAACCAAATTTGATAATTTTTTTTTTAACTAATAGAGGTAATATTTTACAGGCCGCATCGATCTTTGTTTTTCAATATTTTAAACTCAAACTTTGTAATCTGTCTTCAAAAATAATACAATTTTAAGTAATTTTGTATAAATTATACTTTACCATTATTTTGAATAAAATAAAAATCAAAATTCGATGCGGCTTGTAAAATATCTTCTTCTTTAAAATAAAAATATAGTTACCAAAATCCAAAAATTCTACAAAGCCTGAGAATTATTCCTATGAAGTCATTTTTTTTTTTTGGATATAATACACCCTATCAACCCCCCTTAAATAGGTATTGGGTAGTAAATTAGTGGAAAAGTAGTATAATTAAGGTGGTAACTAAAATACAAAATTTAATTTTAAAATTTTAAAGAATTGCGAAAAATTTGAGAATCTGGCACTGGACCCCTTAAAGGTGATTATATATTAATTCACTCTATCATAAAAAAAAAAAAAACAAACAAACAAAGTACAACAAATTACTTCAAACATACCTATACATTACTATGTTATGTATTAGTAAGTGAATAAGTAAGATAAAGATAACACTTCATGTAGAAAGCTAAAATGAATTATTCTTGTGTAAACAAAAAAATATTTTCAATCACTAACTGTTATATTAATTAAATACATGCCTTTCATTTGATTGAGAACAGGTTGTAGGAACTGTTGAATTTTAGTATCGGTTGACACGAGAATTGATAGACCAAAATGTTCTTCTGTTTTGAACGATTCCGGTGGGTAAATTCCTCGTTGAAAAAGAATACTGTTAATTCCAAAATCTAGAATGAACGATTAGTGACATCAAAATACTATATTATATAATATATATCATGTAGAAAATCATAATAGTAATAATAATTATTATTATTTAATGCTTACTTAAATAGTCCATAACCAGTTTCGCAGATCCTTTGAGAGTGATGGCGTTTTGGCTCTGTTGTTTGGTAGCCATTGTTTAATGTTTGTAGTGGTAATTAAGATAGAAATAAATAAATTACGAGTAGTGCATTCAGTTTTTATGGAATAAAGCTTTAAAGTGAGTGAAATTAAAAATGTATATTGTAATATTTACGATTTAAAATCAAAAATCATAATAAATAATATGATATGTATTGAAAACACAAAAATAACGGAAAATCCTGCAATTCAATTCGTGTTCTGTTATCACGATTAACCTTTTAGCGAGCAAGTACAGAAATTCCCATCATGTTGTAGCTTACAACTTCTTTGGTTTTTAGTATTTACCGGTACTGTTATCAATAATAAACTTATCACACGTCAGATATAAATATAAATAGATAAACTATTTATCACGATTCACGGATCTAACTCAATCTAAGATATACAATATAATATCTATAATATGACTATATAATATATTATTATAGATCTTAATTATATAAAATCCTACATATCAGACTGTTTATAACAGCTTATTAACAATAATACAATAATGTAATGATCAGTTCTATATCAAAAATTCTAATATCATTTTGAGTTTTGACATTTTCCATTATTATAATTTTAAGTAGGTACATTTTAATATAGTTGAATAAATAACTGTTTATTATTAAGAATCAAATGGAATATCCGAATATCCCCAGTTGCCACCTCATACATAGCAATGCGAACATACTAAGGCCGTACCTGGGGGGGGTACACTGGGTTCAGGGGTCCGGAACACCCCGAAATTTAAAAAGAATAGATACTTATTACTCATTAATTATGAATTATGTTACATCTTTAAGTATAAAAACAAATGATAAACATAAAAGTATAATAAATATGTACTATTAGACTTTTGGTACTAAATACTCGGGAATACCAACAGGCACTAACGGACACGTATTTTTGCTTTGTGGTAAAATTTTGCTGAGGAACCAAAATCAACTAATTTAATACGACCTATAGCATTATATTTTCAGGTTTTAAGACCTGCGGTATTTCACGTAACAGTTATATACAAAATTATCAGATCGATCCGTTCAGTGTTATAGCTGCTCGCACCCGCCAGTGCGAGCTATCGACAACGCAGTTCCGTATATTCCAACTCCGGAAGTTAACAAATAGCAGCTCAGCTTCAATTATAATTATTGTGACTCCAGCGTGAAGAACGACTATTTACTTCACATTAGGTTTCATTCCTTTGTTCTTTCATACGGTACCGTTGATACTATTATTATTATTTATCATTGATGTATCATCTATATTCTGTACATTTAAAAAAGATAATTGTTACTAATCGAAATTTATGACTTAATTGTCTTAATTTACTGTAGTAAGGCTTGTGTTGTTATATTATGCAGGTAAACCCCTTCTCATTTCAATCAGAACATGAGTCATTGCTGTCAAACTGTTGAAGTTTGAGTACCTAGGTACCAGTGCGGTGTTAACGAAAGATAGTTATTCTCCCAAATTTCGATTTGTATGCGTATAAAATTACTCCGAAAAATATTATGACTCAGAACATGAAATTTAAAATGCATGTTGACATGTTGTCATTATTCAAAAAAGAAAAAGCTTAACAACTTATAACAATAAAAAATATTATAAAATATAATTTTTTTAAATATTGTTTTATTTTACTAGAAATTATATAAAAAAAATATTTTCAAAAACGTTTATTGATTTTAAAATAATGTGTGTTTTTAATAAGAGAATCACCCAATACATACCTAATAATTAATAAAGTAATTATATGGATTTATGGAAGGAAGAGCAAAGAGCTCAACAACTTTACTAGGAATAATAATGATTAACATACCTACGTATGTTTTTAAAATTTTTTAATAAAATATTATAAAAGTTATACAATAATTTTAATAGTACAATATATGTGAGAATTTTAAGCATAAATTAATTTAATTTAATGTTGTAAAAATTCTTGGTTTCTTCATCGTGTTATATGTTGAGCACAATGCTCCGACGGTGAATAAAGCCCCGACTATTAAGCAACCTCCACTATACACGTAAAACTAAAAAAATAAAATGTATTTTTATTTAGCTACAATATCTCATGAGCCTATAGTAGTTATACACAATATGAAAAACGAATAATTACAAAAACTAATTTTTTTCCCTCTAATTATGAAAATTAAATAATAATTAAAATAATTAAATAATAGAAATATTTTTGGGTAAAAACTATAAACCGTATGCAATACGTAGATAGCACAAAAATATTTTTATTTATCCGAGTATTTGACTTATTTCAACCAAGATGTAAGTAATACTGTAATAGGTACTTACATATATTTGAAATTGAACAATAATTGTCCGAAAAGTAAAATATATAAATAAAACAGCATTTATAAATTATAATATAAGTTATTGGAAAGAATGTATAATTGAGTAAACCTAATAATGTTCTATAATATAGTCAGTTTATAATGGCGACTAAAATGTATAAATAATAATAATAAAAGATAATGTTAAAATAATTATTAATAATGTTAAATAATAATAATAATTAATTAATTTACCTGTGTTCTAATGTCTAACATGAGTCCTATAGGACTATTTACAACTACTGTTAAACATGTTTGCAATAAGAGAGACATGAATGTATTAACTCCAAATACCAATGCATAGCTGTCTGCCGGTATATTTTTGGCTACTTCACAACTAAAATAAATAAATATGATTTATATGAGTTGTTCAAGTATCAACAAAAACGCGTAATTGAAATCAAAAAATAATGAATAATACAATTTATATATTTTAAAAAAAGAAATAAAACTATAATTGATGCTATTTATAGGTATCGTCTATCAAATTAAAAATGTTTATTAATTCTCTTTTGTATAAATTTAGGTATATTTTTGAAAACAAATAAAAATAAAATGTATTTATCAATAAAGTACTAACTAAATTTAATATTATGTTGGATTAGGTACTTACTTAGCTGCAGTGGCCATAATATGATAAAATGTTCCAAACATAATGTACCCAACATATGCATGTGATAATAATTTTTCTTGAGCCATTATCAGCAATAATAAGCCTTGACTAAAAGTTAAAGTACCAATTAGCCACCAACTTGGAATTGTTATGATACCAATCAAATAAACTCCCAGTGTACCTTAAAAAAATACAATATTTTAAAAGTAGCCATAGCATTCTTATTATAAACTTTTAAAAATAAATGACGATAGTATATAGGGCTAATAAAATATTAAACGACACCAATAGCATAATTAGGGGGATTCAGGGGACTAAGTTCTTACTTTGAGATTTCAGCATTCCCTTCCATGATTGTAAAATTAATTTTAAAAAAATTTAAAAACACATTTTATTGTTATTGGTTATTACTTATTACGATAATTAATCTCATAATTGTACTGTTCTTCATAAATATATTTTTATGCTTGATAAATTTTTGACATTTGCATAATGGAAGAAAATCAAATCCATTTTAGAAATAAAAATATATTATTAAATAATAAGAATAATTATATACGTACTTATTATTGTACATATAGCTTCAACTAATCCATTATTGGCCACTTGTAAATCCGTGCCATTTCTGTATATTTCTTGCCATAATGATTGGAAATACGCCATACACTACATAAATTAACAGTGTTAAAAATTAAAATTTAATACTTAAAAAATATTTTAGATAATAAATATGAAATAATAAAGTTAACTCAATTAGTATATATTATTATAAGCAATACATTTTTATTTTAATATAATATAATTTAATAATAATAATAAAAAACGATAAATAATAATATGAGCTGTGTTTTAGAATAGGGATATTAGGATTAGGCTCTTTTTAAAGATCTACGTCCCAGGAAAAAATATAAATATAAACATTAAATAAGTGTTTGAATCATATAGTGCCTATATTATAGACGCTGTAATTACCTACCATGTATATCTGCTTTGTTGTAGATTTTACGAGACAATGTTTTACAACTGTATGAGAAAGTCACGATGAAACAAAGCATATTATAAATCTATAGATTATAATTAAATCATATAATATAATTATTTTATAAACTAAACTAAAAAAAAAAAAAAAAAAAAAAAAAAAAATAATTATTCCCATTAAAAATATGTCTCATTTCTTATAAATTATTCAACTTCAATCTTGATTATTAAAAAATTAATCCGAACCTGATAATAAATGCATGTTCCTAAAGCCCACCAGACGGACCATTGAAGAACATAACGGTTTGTGAAAGCCATAATGAAGTCGGACCACAGTCTTTGACACACAGTTTTAGGTTTGGAAACCTTAACATCTATGAATTATAAATATTTATATATTTATATATACAATATACATATACATAAACATGAGTATTAATAGTATTATGTATGCAAAATATGTATTTTAATTTTCAAGTACATAGTTGTTTGTGAGATGTTAGTGCTTTGAAAAAATTGTCAAATCACCATATGTTATAACCAAATATCACAATCCTTATTATTGATTTTATTAGTATTTGTAAAAAAAAAATAAGTACTCATAGGCGCAATTAGGTGGGGGGCTTAAACCCCCCCCCCTCCCCAAATATTTTGCTAGCCCCTTAAAATATTATTATTATTTCAGATATTATCAATGTTGCACATTCCATAAACAAAATATACAAGCATTACATTTTTTTTAGCCTCCCTCCCCAAAAAATTACCCTATAGTTACGCCTATGTATCATGGGCAATGGGTATAGGTAGGATATATTATCGGAGAGGGTTTTGGTCTGGATACCTATACATTAAATTGAATTCACAATATTTATTTTAAAATTGTTTTGTCTTTAATTTCGGGGGGTGTTTGAACACCCAAAACACCCCCCTTACCTATACGCACATGGTAAGTACTTATTTATCTATCATAATAATTAAATTTTAAAAATAAATACATTATAATTGAAATATATTTAAAAAAATACAATATTCTTTGATATATAATCTAATATAAAAAAAAGTTTTGGAGGGCTTCTGGGTGTGCCAGTGCCACAATATATATAATTATATATAGTTCTATAGTTTTACATTTCTATGGTAAATCATCTTGGATTTCATAATGTTATTGTATTATTTCAAAATCATTAATTGTTGAGCACTAGGTTATATTTACTTAAACTGGAAAACAATTCGAAAATAATGCTATAGTCTATACACTATACATCCTCTACTACTGTATATTTTAAGTTTATAAGGCAAACAATAAAATAAATTGAACATTTTATTTAAAAAAAGTATATATTGTTTTTACCTGTATTATCTTTTATGTATGTATGTTCAGAGCTTTGATGAAAATATATGCTACTTTTAATTGAAGGTAATCCAAAAGCCCAAAATACTGATGCAGTTGCACCTGTAATGAAATAGGTAAGTATAATAGAAGCATGTTAACTTAATTCATTATATTATAACCCTCTACTTCTACAAAACAATATAAGAATAAATTGTCTTACCAGCTAACGTTAAATGATTTAAATAATACACAGTTAATATTTTGTTATCAATCAATGTTTGAGCAAGCAAAGCCGAAAAAAGTCGGCCAAGAAGACATGCCATCTTCATATGACTAGAAACAGTTTTGTAATATTCTTTATCTACTTTTGAGTAAACGTATGTAAAGTATGCAACTTTACAGGCTGTCATTGTGCCGTAAAATACTTCCATTACCTTCATTAAACAACAGTTTTATTAGAAATTATATTAATTGATTAATTTAAATGTTTAATAAAATTTAACGAACCTATGGGCTACTTAATCATGTTTAAGATACCATTATAGGCGTGTAGTGTAAGTTACCTTACTTGTTATTCAAATAAAATTGTATAGAAATTACTTTACTTTTCAAATAGAATAGTAACTATATTAATTATAATATCAACTGTTAGTATAAGTATAGGTACCTATATTAATTATAAAAATAAACCATTTAAAAAATATATCAAATGACTATAATCATTTATAACTTAGCAATGTAAATATTTATCATTTATCTTTATCAGTAAGGACTAAGTATTAAGTACTAAGTACCCATCATAAAAATAATATTATATTCCACTATAAATAAATTGTAAATAAAGTAATAACATTGAACAGCTTTGTACAACACTAAATTTTTAAAAGTATTAAAAATAAATAACTAAAAATAAAAAATAAAAATACATTTTATATACCTACTACAACTACATTTATATGACTACTATATCTAAGTATTTAGGATTCATTCATACTTAATAATAGTATAAATAATATGAAACGTATAAACATTTAATAATCCACACTATAAATATTCAATATTCATAGGAAACGTTCTATTTAGAGGAATCAAGTTAAATAATAAATTTAATTAATTGTTCTTGTAATTTGTGGTGCAATTAGACC
>VUJU01000629.1:0-20903 GCA_009835225.1 Aphis craccivora | reverse complement strand
AAATTTAAACATATTTTTATTATTTTTAAAGTTTTTTTTCAATTCGTAATAGGTACTAAATGATTCGTAACTGTATCGCGTTAGACTATAAAAATTACTTATTGAAAGTAATTTCTATTACCTATATATTTGTTACTTAGAAATAATTTTAATAAAATTGCTTAACGAGTAAATAAAGTAACGCCGTTACAGTAACATTAGCACATTAGTAATTCATTAAATGTTTAGTGATTGTTCGTTAGAACCAAATTCTATTAACTAATGAAATCAAATAAGAAGCTAAGGATTTTAAAATTAATATCTAATGCTCCAAATAGGATTTTATAATATTTTGATTTTGAAACCAGTTATTGGTCATTTTTAAATTTAAAATTATTTGTACACTGCACTGAACAACATTCACACTACGCAGTGTCTGGTTAGTGTCAGTGTCAATCACAAAAATTTTCATTTAAGACAAAAAATATTTATATCATTTTATATGGATCAAAATTTTTTTGTTTTACTTTTGATTTCAAGTATTTTTTCTTTTAATGTCTATTTAACAACTTAGTAAGGTTAAATAAGTATAGCAATAGCTAGAAGGTATAGTGCTAGAGAAAAAATTAAAATTAAATGTTTATGCAATTTATGTGCTAAGACTTTTTTTAAAGATTTTAGTTTAATTATTTAAAAATAATTATTAGGTATAAATAATAAGTGTGGTTGTAGCAAGTAATAGAAATGAGTACATAAAGTACATCATTCTAATAAAAACATCAAAATTATATAAATATCTATTTTGTGATATGAACTTTTGTACAATTTAGATATTTTAACAGCCTAATAACAAGTAATTACATTTTAAATAATTATTTGATGATTTACCTACCATCATGTCAGTCTTTGATCGAGTAAAAATCAATAATATTTGAACAGTGAAACTTGATAAAGCACTCAGGACAACAATTGGTTTGTAATATAAATAATCAGTAATCAAAAACATGATAATTGTAATGCCAAGACTAGTATAAGTTGATACTGGAAATATTTCTTGATTCACCTAAAGTAAAAATGTAATTAAAAATCTTTAATGTTAATATATTGAATAAAACACTCACTTCTTGATTAGTAAAATTCATTGGTGGATTTGTCAAGTATTGAATAATATAAGGATCTCCGGGTCGAAATTCTTTCAGAAACCCAAATACAGCAATCCATATAGACTGAATTAACCATTTCTCCATTTTTAAAAATATTATTGGAATGATTTTCTAAACTCTAGAACATTTTTCTAGTTGTACATCAGACTGCTGTTAAGAATCATCCAAACATACTGCACATGTATCTTAAATTCTTATATGTATTTATATTTTTATAATTCATACTTTTAACTCAAGTAGGTACCTACCTATTAAGATAAGATAAATACATAAATACATAACAATACATATTATAATTAGAGTTCGAGACTTAAAGCAATAAAAAAAACTAAAATATGCATTTATATATATGACCAATAAATTTAAAAATAGGTACCTATGCGTTAAAAATAAAACAAACACCTAAAAAATAATTAATAAAACGGATTTTATTAGATATGAAAAAAAGTTTTGTTATTATTATTATTTGACATTTTAATATTATATAATTATAAATGTATAAATAAAAATTTCTTAAAAATTGATTTTTGAATGTTTTGAAAAAAAACATATAGATGTATGCATAATTAGGTAAATATTTATACTAAAAATGTGTTGTTGTTGTTATAATATTATAATAAAATGCTTACCTTATCATGATTGCATTGAGCTATTAGATTTTTTTGAAAGTTATCAAATAGAAAAGCTTTCTTATTATCGGCTATAATAGACTTATATGTCGAAAATGAACGTTCACGTCAACAGATGTTATTGGAACATTATTGGACGTATATACTTGAATTATACTATATCATTACATGTAAGATCTTCTGCTATTTAATTAAGGCCAATAGGTTCTCCTTTCTCTTCTGGTGATCAATTAAAATTTGTTTGTCTTAAACTTGAGTTAAACTATAATTAAACCTTGGTTTTTTTATTAATATATTCTGTTTTTTTTTTTTTTTGACACTGCAATGCAATAAGGTGCTATTGTATAAATGATATAATTTTGACTCAATATCCTCAATAATTTTAATTGAATTTGCTTATGAAACATCTTGTGTTTGTAGTTGTTTAATAGCTACAGCTAATACTTCAAAGTTCAAAATCGTATTTGATATGTTACGGGCTTACGGTTAAGTGTTGAATCAGATAGTTTATGAAATAACTTAAACGTGTAAGTAATATACATAATTTATGCTTTAACTTGTTATTCTATTAATTATTTGGCATCAATTCGTTAACGTGTCAAACAGTCAAACTGTACAAAATATGGTCACCTAATCGTCCTAACTAATAACGTTGAGTCGCCTATAATACGATGTTCTAATTTTTGTTTTCCTTGCGGCGTTCGAACGCAACATCAGGCGCATTGTTATTTGTTACTAGATACATGCATTTTATATGTGACCCTTTTTTTACTTGCGTCTAACGCAGCGAATTGGTAAATATCGCAGTGCGTCTGGTTTGATTAACCTCTACGTCACCGGTAAATATTAAAATTTTGTTATTATACATCAAAATCAATATATGTACTGATGATACATGGTATATTGGTATACATAATGTGTATGTTAGATATCTAAAATAGACATTAGTAACACACAGTAACTTCTCGTTCTATGTCCATACTTTCTATAAAAATAAGTTTAAATGTATAATACTAATCCAGTTTGACATTTCAATAATTTAGCAATCATAAAGTCAAATATATAGGGGTATATGAATAAGCTAAATAATAAAAGTTGTTTATCTTAAGGAAAAAAATAGCAAAGAACCGTACTCCTTACTATCAACTATACTTCTGTTGAATATGACAATTTAAAAAAAGAAATTTTGCCCAATTTTTAGATTTATATAAATAAAAATTTGTTAAAAATTATTCAGCACAACAGGATTCCAGAATGTATTATCTAGATTACAAGATCATTGGTCAAATATTAAGTATATAACAATTATCTCCAGTGACTAGTAAAAATAATACAAAATTAGTTTTTATAAGATTTTTTTTTATTGACCATTATCCCATTTCACATTTGAAAAATACGGGCTACGGCATTGATATAAACTTATGTAAATTGTATACCTACAGTAGGTATACACAGTCAGTGTTTTTACAAAAATTGTTATTAATGCATACCTAATTCTCTATGATTCAAATTGGCTCGTAAACAATATTTTTCGCAATTTTTTTTTTCATCTCGTGGTTTTTAAATCTGCTTTATTAAAATATCAGCCGATAACACCTATATAATTTAAAAAAATCATATTCCACGGCCGACGGTCTATTGAATTCATTTCCTGTACTATGGCTGTATACGGTTTGATAGCCTGTAATGTTTTCATAATATTACATTAAGCTTATAGTTCTGTGTGTATAGGTACTGTATAATAGTGTGCTTACAATTTAGCCTTACGCAGCTATACCTATTATTTACCTATATTATATTTATATACCTACGGATTGCAGTGCTAGTTATATAGATACCTACTGTAATAATACTACATACTGTGTGTGTGTATAGTCCATGTTCTGTACGTATGTAACAATATTGATGGACGATGGTAGTAGCCATCGTATACGGTTTTAAGTCGTGTTTTCCTGTGGAAATGTTTATGGTTTTATGGTCGTGTGTATGTATCGAACCCGCAACGCATTTATGAATCATTTCGTATATTTTCGTGTACATAGAGATGCACCTGCCGACAAAAGAAACTAACGTCTTGTGTAATTATTTTATATACGTCTTAGTCCACGGTCGGGGACGTCTGTATATGCATACAATAATATTATATATACAACATAATCCCGTACATAAAGGATAAACGATTGGACCACACGTGGGGTATATATGATGCGTACGGCGTACGGCGTACCTATACGTTTAACTCGCATAATATGTGTATTATGAGCACTTCACTAAAAGGTTAATGCAGCGGACTGCGAGGGCAGCTATATGCACAATTCAGTCATCCAGAATATTGTCGTGGCAGCTATATTGTGGTTAATCCGTACAGATTGTGGAGGGTACGAAAATATCCTGCAACACGTAGTCCCTATAAAGATGCGAGCTTTACAGATTTTAGGGGAACGCTTGTATACATAGGGGCTAGGTTTTGTAAATGCCAATGGGGACCGAATCTATACTACTTATTAACCCTAACTTTTGCCCTTCAAAATAATTTAAATATGTGGTTAAAGAGTAGAGACGCGGGAAGTGAACTACTTATGTCTATATTTTTAACTGTCTCCTATTAAATTTTGTTTTCGAATCTCGGATATATTATTCTGCAAATATGGTTTGGTTAACTGAAATCGCAATCTTTTCAATGGAGGCTGCGACCCCCGAGCACCCATGCAGTCGGCGCCTATGCTTGTATATAATATACACGAGTTGAAAGTTCCTATTCCTTATTGTCAAGGTGAGAAGTTGTGAAAGGCTATTTCGTTCATTTATACGACTTCTCTGTATTTACAAAATAAATTAAAAATTTCAAATTTTTTAATCTGAAGTAATTACTATCTAAAACTTGTATTATTATTTATTAATACTAAATAGTTAGGTTAGGTAAATACTAAATAGTAAATTTATTCATGACTCGCTCATTCCCAAATTAATAATTTTTAATAGAAGAAAATAGAAACTGTATGGTATTAGAAGAGAAATACGTTTTTCCAAATGTGTTTACTGATTATACTGATCTCACTTCAAAAAATTAAATAATAATATAATATTATAATTTGTAATAAAACTATAAATAATAGCTGATATGTGGTGTAATCATTAATTGCGAATAAGGTGACCTGTAGTCTATAGTAGGTTAGGTCCAGAAAAATAAGAAATATTCTTATATTCGATTAGCATTACAATTTACAACAATATATTTTTCTGTGCGAATACCTAAGAGTAGATTAGTGGTCGATTATTGAAATAGGTAGTCGTTTACTCTCCAGTTCGAACGGGTCATTATGAATATATTATAAATCATAATATTTTATTGTATGTATTTAGAAACAAAAATTAAATGTAAAAACAAACACAATAAAATTAAAATTAAAATGCTGTAATATAATAAATAGTATTACAAGGTCCATTACCTACATACAATGACATAACAAAATAATTGATTTTATAATACATACATAATATAAATATAATACAATACGAAAAATATGCGCCCATTCGTTTTAATAACATAACTTTCTAAGAATGCATTGCAATTTACAACTGATTCCCAGAAAGGATTAGAAAAATGTTTAATTTTGTTTTTATGATATTGAAACTATTTATTAAGTATGTATACCAATAAAATTTAATATATTTTATTGAATTTCACTTTTATAGTTTTATCAGTTATCGAATTTTGAGACTTAAATTATTGATCAATTATAAAGACTAACAATAATATGTAAAAACACTAAAAATGTATAGTATTATATCATTTATATCATCATTCATCACCTATATCTAATCACTAGACATACATGTTTATGTATTACTGTAAATAACTAATTACTTAAATTTTTAATTTAACTACATTGTTAATGTAAAAATGGGTTCGGTCTGTAAATCATAATATAAATAAATATATGGCTAGGTACAATCAATCATTACTTAAGACAGAATTAATATGTTTTTGCATATTTTTACTTAGACTACCTACTTTGCAATGGTGTTATATGGTTTGATTGTTTGAGTTCACTGGTTTCTCGACGTTTCATATTGCAATTTAACTCTATGTACGCAACATTTTATTTTATTTTTTTAAATGTATGCTTATAGGTACCTACAATGTTACTGAATATTTATTTTAGTTGAACAATAAAAATTAAAAAAACGGCAATGTTAAAAATGATAATATGTATGCTTCAAAATATAAATTGAATTTGTTAATCAAATAAAAGACTAAAATTTTAGTGACCATATTGTTAATAACCAACAACAGCATTGTTAATGACTTGATGTAGTAACTAGTAGGTAGGTACCTATATATATTTTGTATGCCATGCTCATTGAACCTAATTCCTAAATACCTAATTCAAAAGATTTAATTTAGAGTTATAGATAGGTATATACAGAACATACTAAAAAGTAATTTTTTCAAGTATTACAGAGTATATAGTTACAGACGTTTTTATTTCTTTTAGATATTAATATAATTGTGTTGTTATTGTAAAAAATCATAAATCATTAAGTATAATATAATTATTAAATTATTTTTGCAAATTTTATTATAATTTATTAGATTAAACGAAGAAAAAATTATAATTTTTATTTTAGGTATGTACTATACAACATAGAATAATAACATCTTATTCAAAACAATAATAGGACATACAAACCTGGCTTTGAATCATCTGTACATATTTTTGCATTTTGTAGTCATTTATAAAATTATACCTATAGATAATAAAATACTACGTATTTAATAAAAATATATTCTGAACAGAAAATCATACATATAATATTATATAGCTCGTGGATATTAAGATACCTACTAATAATAATCATGTAATTTTATTAGAGTGCAGATAATACATATTATGTGTTTAAAATAAAAATTATTTATAAAAATATTATAACGTCAGTGTTAATTTAACTATCACGATTCTCAGCAATGTTTAAGGTGTAAATTGATCACAATTCACAGACCCGAAGGATATATTATATTCGAGCGGTACCCATTGATGAGGAATAATAATATATCTCTTTTCACACAACAATAAAACGCACGCGTTTACAACAAACAATTGGTATAATGTACTGTAATGGGTGCAATAAAATAAAAGAAGTCTCCACCTACTGACCACCAAGTCATTTCTGTCGGTGGGACCGTTCGAAAATTTCTAAAATTTTACCTGCCCAGTCACTGGGCACTCAGGTGTGAACGAGACAACACTAATGTGAGAAACAAAAATGTGCGTTACTTGTTAATTGTGTTTTCGTGTATTGAATAATTCTTGGTCCAATTGTGTTTGTATCAAGAAAACAAAAAACAAAACAAAACAAAAAAATGAATATTAATTCGAGAGACATGACTACTTCCGAATTACAGAACTTGACTTGGGGCAAAAGGCATCAAGTGCGATCAAGATTGTTGGATGCTCAACTTTGGTCCGAATTCTTAGCTATCAATAATGAAATGATTGTCACAAAAACGGGAAGGTAAGTAATATCTACTAATAAACTAATTATAAATATTTAAATGTTAAATCACCCAATACATTGTTTTTTATAAATTAATTTAACTCGATAGTCGATAACTGATAAGTAATATTATACATTTATAACTATAACAAGTTGTCTATACAATCTAAATATACCTATCTAATATAAACTATTGGTAACTATACATTATAGTCTTAAATTAGAACTGCTCCAAACTTGTTCCCACTAATATAGTATTATGAAGTCTAAATATTGCTATATGTCTTAATGTCTACCTAAAAATAAATTGTATTTGTTTGATAATTTAAAATTTCTGTTTATAAAAATGCACACATAATTGTGATTTGACCATTTAAATGGTTATCTTGATAGTTTACGTATACAAATAAATAACCATCATATAAATAGGCGTATAAAGGAATTTATTAAAAATGCGTCTGTTTTAAACTAAATAAAAAAAAAAAAAAAATTGGGACGACTTTGAATATAGTAATCAATAAAAAATTGAAAAAACATAAGTTAACTATAAGCTGAATAAAATTTCTCGTTCATTATAATTTTATAATTTAGTGTATAGACGTGAACAAATATGGAAATCATGTCTCTCTAACTAAATAGTATACATCATGCACATTTATTTAAATTTATAGTAGGATAAATAGACATATATAGTTATTGTAAAATGGAAATATTATGATATTTATATTGTTTTTTTGTTTCTATAGTATTTATTCACAAATTAAAAAGAAACAAACTTGTAACATTTGGTATCTAAACTAAAAACGTTGAGAATAGAAGAGGATTTAGAAAAATATTAATGTAAATAGGTTTATTCAACATTTTTTGAAAAAAACAAATTTAATAATTGTTTATTTATTAGACAGGCAAGAAAAATTGTATATTTTATCTAGAATTTAGATCCAATTGATCATAGATACAACTATGTATAAACTAAATTTTTTTTTAAAAAAATAAAAATTAAATATTTTGGCTTCTATATTTAGAATTAAGTATACGTAATAATATTATACCTATAATATTTGACAGAACTATTTATCTATTTAATTCTATCATCATCAGTATAGCCATTAGTTATATAGTTACCTACATAATATATTATGTTGGTTGTAACTTGTAAATATCTAACTATAACTATAGTTTTGTTTCAGTGTTATTAAATCTTGTACGTTACGTCATATAAGTAGGTGACAATACACTCGTGTCTCGTATAGTTGTATAACATATCGATAAAACTAATTTGTAAGCCGATAATTTTAGTCAAAGAAGTTTGGTAGGTAAGGGCCAAGGGGTTATACCCAACATTTTTTAATTCCTCCCTTTCCCCCTAAAACAAATTGTTGTCTATTTGCGAGTTTACAACCATGGTCAAAATACTCTAATTTACCTATAGATAAGTGGGTAATTAAAAACTAAAAAAAAATATTCACTAACTTACAACTGTATTTTAGGAGAATGTTTCCGGTGATTAAAACGCAAGTTACCGGGTTGTGTCCGGGAGATATGTACACTGTATTTTTGGAGTTTGTACAAGTGGTTGGACAACGATGGAAGTACATAAACAGCGAGTGGTCGCCAACCACCACGTCGGATCCGGCTACAAAGAACCCATTTTATAAACACCCGGAATCACCGAATTTTGGCAAACATTGGATGGATCAACCGATTTCATTTGCTAAAATCAAACTTACAAACAGACCAGATAATCCGGGACAGGTACCTATAATACCTACCGTTACCTATAAATTATAAAAATAAATATAATAAAACCGAAAGTTCTATAGTTTATAATTAGGTATTTAGGTAATAATTAATTTTACACCTACCGACGTGTAATAATATATGTAAAGTAACCACTTACCAGTAAGAACACTCGGCCACTCGGTATTTGAGTACTTTACTATTTTATCTCAGCTTAGTGCCTGAATCGTAAACAATTTGTTTTCTTCATCTTTGTGGACAATAATCAATTTCAAAAGTTTTTAAAAAATGCGAAAGAAATGTTTTTATTTTCTTGTAAGTACTGCAGCAGACTATTGGTCACGTGAATGGGAATGCCATTTGTTTTAAATTATATTACATTTTTACACCATAATATTACCTATATTAAACGAACATTATGTAACTTATACCTAGGTATAGGCTTATTAGTTACCTATTAGATATAGGTACTTAAGTATTTTGCACAAAAAAAACATTATTTGTTATTTTTAAGAGTACATTAAAGAGTCGGCCTTAATGAAATAAATTGACTAGCTATTTTATTTTATAGACGCATTTAAATTCATTACATCAATATGAGACTAAACTTCATATAGTCAAAGTTGGAGATCCGGATGATGTACAAATTTTTGCAATGCCTCAAACCAGGTTTATGGCAGTCACAGCTTATCAAAACGAAGAGGTAACAGCTACAAATTAAAACTTATCATAGTATAGGTAACTAATTTGAGTACTTATTTGACTATTAGATAGATATCTACTACCTAAACCTATCAACAGATGGTACCAAAAAGTTCATTAGTAATTTAACAGGAATATTAAATGTTAATACCTATGAATTTAGTTTTAGTACCTACCTAATACCTATTTTACAAAATAGTTATACCTTTACCTATAAATACTAGTTTACTTAATACTTACATAGTATATTACATTAAGTATCTCCATCGGAAGCATAGGTGTGCGTGGGGGGTATGCAGGGCATGCAGCTGCATATCCTGAACGAACACAGAGCCTCACACATACCAAAAACCATTTTTCAAATTAAAAGTGTTATATTTAATTTATGCTTATAATAATATAATCTATTATATGAAATATGTTTGTAATTTTTGTTTATTTTTACAAGTTGTATGATATAACGTCATTATACCTGATTCTATTTTAAGTTTTGTTATTTTTATTTTATATTTATATTTGAGTTTTAAGGAAAATTTTTTAAATTAATTCCCCCATTTCCTCTCTCTCTGTATCCGCCATGGCTCCAGTGGCAGTCTTCTGCATACCCTGGAAAAGAGGCCTGCGCATGCCTATGATGGGAAGGTCTCTTAACACTCATATTTTAATTTCATTAATCATTATTTATATGATGTTATCAATTTACCTTGTTGGTCAGCTCTGTAACAAATGGCTTTATAAAGTATTTTGTAATATATATATGCATGTGTAATGTGTATAGGAATTTAATTATTGACATTTTAAGTCATTTCTACTAATAGAGGTTCATGATTTCCTACATCTATTCAATGGGACAAATAGTGACACCTGTGTAATTGGTTTAATTGAATATAGTAATATATATACATATATGTGATTGGTAATTAATTATAGAAATAAAATGTTTGAAATTGTACATAAAAATAATTTCTTTAGGTGACCAAACTTAAAATCAAATATAATCCATTTGCTAAGGCGTTTAAAGACACTAAAGTCAAAGCTGAGGAAAAGGATAGAAGAGAACTCCAAGATGTTTATCAGCCAGCAATTGGATATGGTATAATAAATAATCATAAATTGTAGTCTCATTCTTCAATACAAGAATTATATTTAATATAATATTGTCTTTTTAAATGCAGAAAGTAGCTTGAATTTTTCTCACCAAGAGAATTATAATACAACAACATCCGAAGATTGGTTATCTCAGTATGGAGGCCAAAGAGAACAAATGAACCGATGTCAATGTACAGCTTGTTATTTTGTTAAACCACAAGTCAATCATAAAAAGTGTGTTCCAATTTACGGTTCCGGCCAAGACGATGAACATTCCGTGTATCAGCCAGCATCCTACAGTTGGACACAATTGGGAGGATAACGTAAAACATATACCTAACATTTATGTATTTTTACAGTCTGATATGTTGACTGTTTTAATTTTATTATTATTTGATTTGGGTTGTATTTTGTACAAATTATGTTATTATTCATTGTTACAGTTGATGTATGTGTACACATGTATGAATACACCATATAAGATTTGAGGTGGAATATTTTTCACTGCTCATGTTTTTCAATTATTAATTTTAAATTTAAATTGATATGATATTGATTTGCCAGAATGTGTATCAACAAAATCAATTTTTGTCTTTAAAAAACTAATTAATTACTAACACGCACATTTTTCTTCCAACAGAACTCGTGAGCTATCCAATTTAATGAATAAATAACAATTTATTTTTAAATAGAAATAGTTTAATACATTTTTAAAATTGCTATAATTCAACACATAGTAAAAAAATGTAGGAACATCATAATTAAATTAATATACGCTTACTTTTAGTATATTGTTTAGATAGCATTCCTCCATTTTATTTATTTTTATAATTTAATGAATAAATAATATTAAGCATTAATAATATATTAATGTTTATAATTATTGAAAAAATATACTCTATAGTAAAAAATGTATACATCTTGATTTTTTTTTGTAAATGTTAATATATTTAAATGATGGTATATTATTTAGGATTGTGACTAAGAGGATTTGTAAAAGAGCTTTTAAAAATGTAAAAGTGAGTGGTAAATATTTAAATGTTAACTATTTTACTAAGACTAGAGATATCAGATGTATTAATACAATATTTAATATTATAATATTATAAATTTATAATAATAGCATAATTCATTTTATTTAAAAGTTTAATAAAAAAGGAAATTTGAATATGTCATAAATTATAATAGTTAGTGGGTTTGAATAGAATCACTAGTACATAATATGATTGTTATATTTAATATTAAATATGTATAAAAAATGTCATAGATGGCTATATAATAATATTTGAATGATGATTAATTTAGTTGTATAAATTTGGCTATCAATTATTACACCGAAAAATTGCATCAGCCAATGTAAATAATTCCGAGATGATTTTATTTTCTTCATTTATGGTTTAATATAAAACAAACAGTGACGTAGATACAATTTTTTTTCTGGGGGGGGGTTTATATTATATTTATGATACAAATTACGAGGTATTAGTACTTTGTTTTTATTTTGTTCTAACCATTATATAAAATATTATTTTGGTTTTAGGGAGGGGGGTGGAAACTCCCTAAACCACCCCCGTAAATACGCCACTGAAAACAAGCAACTTCATTAATGTTTGGTCACTCTTGATATTGCCTTATTACCATTATTGGTAATAAGTAATTAAATATTAATTGTACTCAAATCACATGTTATGACAATATTAATGGTATACCTATCTTTTTTTTGTATTAAGCTAATAACAGAACTTAATACTTTTATACAATTTAAAAAAAATAAACATGAAAAATTTTATTTAAAAAGTTATAATCATAAAATAAATGGTACATATTAAGTAATAATTAGATTAAAAATTTAGATTCTTGTTCAACAAAATCTATAAGATTAATATTTTATAAGAATCTTAATATTATCAATTACTTTTAATCTTGAATCCTGATAAGCCTTAAACTCACTTCCAGCAATCAATCATAATCTACAAGTGGCCTGAAAAAATAAAAGAATTTTATAAATACAATTTACACTAATAAGTTACAAATTAAAAATAAATAGTTAAATTTATTCAAAAATGAGTTACATACATTTGTATGCAGTTTATAAAAATAATAGAATAGTTAAAAAGTTAGGAATCTTCCTAAATACTCGTATTTAGAAAATTGGATACATTAGTAGATCAAAATAAAACACTAATAATTATTGCCAATCTATTACAATTTTAAATTAATTCATATATTTATTTTTAAAATTAGTTAAGAAGAAATTAAAAACAGATTCAAAACTAATCATGAATAATATGATAATAATCAACAATCAACAATCTTTTCCTATTCACTAGTTCCATTGATAATGCATTTATTGAAAACAAAAAAGTAGACTTAACACACATAGACAAAACATATAATCAAGTTAATGACAACATAGTTATCTAACACCTTGAATCTATTATAGGTCTAAATCGAAGTATACCAGTCAGTCTACAATTAATGATATGGATGTAAATCCAATAAAAAATATTGTATTTAAAAAAAAAAAGTTATGTATTATAAAATAATACATTAATTTTAATAGCAATGTGAATGGTAAACAAATAATGGTCTTAAATTCAATTAAAATCTTAAGATATATAATCTCAAGATAGCAAATTGTATTTAAAGTAACACATATGGGTTATATTATAAACAAATGTCAGGATTTGTAAAAAGATATCTAAGAAATAAATTTAATCACAGTTAAGTTCAAATATGCATTGTAAATATTATGTTCGCAGTTCAAATATTGTAGCATAATGTGGAATCCAGTATTTAATGTAGACATTCAAAATATTGAAAAAGTGTAAAATAATAATGTAAATGTATAATTAATTTATAATTTGCTATAAGCAAATTTATATAAACATACATTTTCAGAATAACACCTTAATTTCACTAATAATTAATAGACTAAAAACAAAAGAATCTGAAGTAATTTTTAATTTTTTTTACAAACTTTGAACAGATTGATTGATGTCCCTAACAGTATTGAAGAGTTTAAGTTTAGTATAATTGCAAAAACCAAAAAAATACAAGATTTTAAACATTATAAAATATTTAAACACAAATCTCTTTCAAATTCTAACAGAATTCAAGGATCTCAAGGGAATTTTAAATTGAATACCAAATAAGTGATTTAAGTGAATAAATTGCCGACAGAAATAATGTCTTTTATCTAATAAAAAAAAAAAAAAAAAATTATAAAATACTACTACTTGCAATATTCTGCTTTTTTTTTTTTTACTAAATTGTTTTATAAGAAAGATAATATGATAATGCTGATGCAATAAATATTAAATACACTCCATATTGTTAAGCTACTAGTTAGTAATGACAATAGAAATATATAACTTAAAATAAAATAATTATAGGTATTAAAAGAAAATATTTTACATAAAATATTAAAATATGCATATAAATTTTATAAAAATAGAGAAATATGCCTATTCAGTTTATGTTTTTATTGTATGAAAAGATGTCTTGTTTCGTCTGTTATAAATTAAAAAATAGGAAAATTTGTTATTTTAACATTTCTAAACCCTACTTATTACCATTAGCCTAATATAAATAACAGTGTTTGTTAATATATTTTTCTACTTGTTATTTTATTATAACTTTATAATTTATAAATAAATAATGATTTTTTACCGATTTATTTTATGCAAAAAAATAATAACCTAAAACAAAAATAGCAATATTATACTGAATTATTATAAGACCATTGTTCTAATTGTTTTTTTTTTGTATATTTACACAATAAGTAGTTAATAAAATGCTTTGATTTTTAAAAAATTGGGGATTTTTGGTGGTAAATTGATCTAGTTTGTACTTGGAGAGGCCAGAATAAAAATTCTCAATAATTTTTTTTTTTACAATTAGAAAAAATTGAAATTTTTGACAAATTAATTGTTTTATTGGTTAACTTAAGAATAACCATAAATACTTGAAAATTCAAAATACTTTCAACTTCTGTTTTTAGCTATTTTAAGGCATTATAAATATAAGACTTTTTCTTTTTCTATAAATGTCAAACTTTTTATTTTTATCCTAAGAATTTAAAATTGTATACAAGGTTCTTTATAATTTTTTTAACCTAACACATAAATAAAAAAATTCTCCTGGAGAGCAAATTAAATTCAAATTTTTATTCACCAGTAAATAATTGCAATTGAGATATGCAAATATGATATGGTATAAATGTATATTATCATATTAACTAATTAGGTATTAATAATAATATAATAAATGCAATATTAATGGAAAAATTTTATCAAGTTACTGTAATACTATGAGTAAAAAAAAAAAACATGAGTGATAGCTATATCAAAAAACATACAACAAAATATACTTTTTGATATAGGATGACAGATCCTTTCTGCTCAGAATCTTTTTCAAACACAATGATATATTGATTAATTCAAATTTAAGATACCAATAATAGTGACCCATTTAACACTTAATGTATAGCAAAGTGCTACCACTTTTTTTTTATGGAAACTAATATATTTTAATTTTATAATCTTAAACTTGAATGTACATGAAACAAATATTTAACTTATTATTTTTATAGCTAATACTCACTTCAAATTGGGTTGTACTTTAGTATTTGACACATAACGTTTTGGACTTGCTTCATATGTTATTTTGACAGCTGGACGATCCACATTTTCTCTTTTAGTACGATCTGGAAATTCCCTTTGCTTAATTTCCTTCCTAACTGGACTTTCCCTATGCTGTTTTAATTCTTTTTTAATGGGACTATCCCTTGATTTTATTTCCTTTCTACTTGGACTGTCTCTTCTATCTATTCTTCTATCTCTCCTTTCAGGGCTACGACGGTAACGATAATCATCTCTACGATCATAATCCCGTCTATCATCTCTTCTATATCTATCTCTTTCTTCACTCCTTCTAGACCTTCTCTTATCATCACTTCTAGACCGACGACGTCGATCACCACTTTTAGATCTTCGGCGTCCACCACTTCTTGATCTAGATCTACGTCTACCACTTCTTGATCTGGATCTTCGCCTACGACTTCGATACCTAAAATTGAATATAAATTAGAATATTAAAATTAACAGACAAAATTTAATTTTATGAATATTTAGTTGTATTATACCTGGAATAGTTTGAACTTGAACTTGAGCTACTAGAACTACTAGATTTTGAACGTGATTTAGATCGTGATGATGAAGAACTGTTCTCAGGATGACGTAACTGTCGTCTCCTAAAAAAAGTAAATAATAATAAAAATATTAAACATTAGAATCATTAGATAATAGTACAGTACGTACTTTCTCCTCATTTTTAATGATAACTCTTTGATTTCTTCTTCTCGTTCAATTTGTTCTCTTTCCATTTTAAGTTCTCGTTCTCTTTGAGCTTTTTTATCGGCTTTATCTAAAAATCAAAAAGATATGTTATATATTGAACTATAAATAAAATAATATTCCATTTTTTTTTTTTTAATACAGAAAATGTTGGCTTTAAAAACTTCTTCACAAAAAAAGTGAACTATTAGTAATACTACTGACATTGTTTGTTAAGCAAAACTTTCATTTTTCGTTTCATTAATTCTTGTGGAGTCGGTTTGCTGTCACTTGAGCATTGCTGTAAACATATTATGTTATAATTACATCTAATTCTACAAACTATAATCCATATAATTATATTAAAGAGATTATTAATTATTATAAATTTTCATTTGTTTTAAAATTCATAATCCCCTAGAATTCTGATTTATTTTTATTGGCAACATGCTAATGTACTCTTGCGATTTATTAACAAATTACTGACTTTTTTGCTGGAAGAAGAAAGACTGAGATCTGGTAATCTGAAATAAATAATTCGATTTTCAATAAAAAAAAAATAATATATATAAAGAATTAGGTAGCTTACGGAGGTTTAGTGTTATTTGTATTTTTATCTTTGTCATCATCATCTGAAATACTTAATTCTGACGATGAGTCATTTCCTCTACGACCATAATATCTGAAGAAAAAAATAATGACAATGCTTTACAAAATAAAAAGGATCCTATGAATAATATTACTACCGTTGAACAGGCGGTGGTTTTTGAACAGCTGGTAATTGTGCATTGTTCCTATTGATTGAAGAATATAAAATTATAAAATTAAAAACATAGATAAATTAAATACACCTAAAATTAATATCAAACTAACATTAAATTATAATGAAAATTGATTATAGCTACACTCTGTTCAGTTTAAGAGTACATCGTCTTAGCGAAAGAACAGGTGGTGGTAGCAGCGATAAGAATGATTGATGGGTGGACAAAGATAGGTATGATCACATCTTTACTGATACGCACATTCCCCTTCAGACCCAGTCTTTTACTCAGTTATCGGCTTTTCATTGATCGTTGATATTACCGGACATATGAAATTTGTTCATGAGAACAGAAGTAGGCGTGGTGCACTGGATCAGACGAGAACACATACCGATGTGATCATACCTATCTATTTTGTCATGGGTGGACACCATCACCGATAACCAGTAATAGAGATACATATGTGGGAATGAGTTTTTGTTCGCTGCCCAGTGTACTCTTAAATTTAATAGAGTAGTGATTTGCAAGATATAATAATTAAATGATACATTGAGTCCATTTATGAACCATAAATTGTTAAAGGAAATATAGTAACAATTGTTTTGACTGTAATGATTTACTTGATATATCAACACTAAATTGATTAACAGTAAAATCTATTTAAGAGTCAATTTTCATTATAATACATAAAATTATTAAAAAAAACAGAAAAATTCCAAACCTAATAGGTGACACTGATTTATTTCGACTTCGTGATCTATACCGACGACTACGACTTTTAGATAATGATCTAGATTTTCGACGAGGGGATCTTGAACGAGAACAGCGTTTCTTTCTTGAATGATTTTTTGAAGATTTTGATCTAAAAACACAAAATTTTAAATTATAAAAAATAACTAAAATAATTGGTCTAATTTGTTAACCTGAACAAAACATATAATGGATACAATTTTAATTTTAGATACTACTATATTACTATAACATCAATATTAATAAAATAAAATCATTATAATTAAGTATTTACTTTGAGCCTGTTTTCGATTTATCATTTGTCGTAGGTTCTTCATCACCAAAACTAGTTATATAAGTAACTTGGCCTGAGTTTTCAGGAGTGGGTGAACGTGATGTCATCATTGATGATAGTTGATCAAAATCAGTATAGCTAGGACTTTTTCTTGTAGCATAACTAAAAAAGTTATTAAAATAAGTTATAACCGGATTATAATAGAATAAATTCAATTTTTAAAAATAAATACCTGAGTGGACTTAATGCTTTGCCTTCTAATGCTTTTAATCGAAAAGCTCTACGTTCTCTTCTAGATCTTCTTCCCTAAGTACAATATTTAAAATTAAAATTAATATTTAATGAATAAAATAATATAATTTTAAAATTTGATTAAAAGATTCAGTTTTGTTGTTAATTTTTACTTGAAACCTAATTGGTTCAATAAAAATAATAATTAAATAAAATTATAAAAAAAAAACCTATGTATAAAATAATACTTAGAGTTTGTTTAATAGCTTATAATAGAACAATCGTTATTAGTTTAAATAAGAAAACTTACAGCAAACATAGCTTTTTCTTCTTCAGCTAAACGAGCTAATTGAATGTTTTCAGCCTCTTCCAAATCATTATTAAGAAAACTATAAAAATCATTAGTAGTCATGCCAAAACTATGTGCAGTAGAGTTCAACTCGTTTGCTTGGTCAGTACCAATTTTGCTAACATCAATTGATAAATCTTAGAAACAAAATAAAACTAATGATCAATTTATACTCATTTTTAGTTATTAAACATTAATGCTTACCAAAATCAACTTCACTTTCCTCGTCAGATTCATCAGAACCATCAGTTTTAGGCTTAATATCTAAATATTTTCTGGAATCATCAGTTTGAATTGTGTCTTCGTCGCTATATTTATATGGAATAGCAGCATTAGCGGTAGACTTTTTTTTAGCATCATCTGCGTCTGATTTGGTTACGGGGCCAAATTTTTCTTCCAGATACAGCTGGTGTAAAAATTTATTTTCAGAAACTAAAATTTTCAAAACATGATTTAAATTATATAATAATAAATAACTAAAAAAAAAAAAAATTTTACTTGTTAAGAACTCATTTTGTACAAGAATACGATAACGTTCATAGTTTAAATGACGTTCTTCATATGACATTTGTTCATCTTCATCATCTTTCTTAGGTTCTCTAATAAAATCTAGATGAGCTCGTGCATCAAACCGATCAATCATTATTTCTTCATTTCCTTGCCAGGGCATCCTAATATTAGAAAAACACAATCAATCCAAATATAAAAAGGACAACAAATAAAAATAAGAAAAAATTGCTAAATGGTTAAATGCTTACATAGTAGCAGGACTATTGGCTGCTATTGCAATGCTCGGATCTATATGTATTTTACATTGACGACCATGCAATTGTAAAAATTGTGTAGGATCAGCTTTCTAAAAATTAATAAGATAGAATTGTATTGTTGATTTTTAGGAAAAAAAAAAACACTCACAATTTTTTCATAATAATCCTTTCGGCGCTGGGCTCGCCTTTGATAGTCAACTAATAGGCCACGGATTTTTTTCTCTTGTTTTCTTGCTTCGTGCCACATGATATCTATTTAAGAGTTAGAACACCAAAGAACTAGAGTGAAAAATACTAAAATCATCAGTGTTTTCATACTTGAAAGTCAAGTATAGTAGTCATAACGAACGTAAAAGATGTTAATTAAATGTTAACAGTTATTAGTTAATGAATAATGAAAAGACGATTGATGTTATACTAATATACTTAAATACGGATATAAAGTCAAGTGACAGCCTTTCGTACGACTTCTGACAGTCGCCACTCGCCACTGCCCACTAGTCACTACTAAGTACTAAGTACTAACTACTATTTTCTAGTGATAAGAAACATTGTATACACGCCACACGGCTGTAATGCTGCATCCACAGGGCACAGGTATATTAGGCGCCAAGCATTTATAAAAAGTAATAACATAACCTAATCACAAGATAGCGCCATGACATTCACTCATTGCCGATTTAGGTAACTATTTTAATATAATATATATAAATAATCTGTAATAACTGACAACTATAACAATTAACAATAAACAACTGCTATTTTATGTACGCACGGGGCTTGAAGTGTATTCGAATTCGATACCGATGCGTCGTTTTTAATTTTGTTGAGCATGTTTCGTAAGGTTGTGAATGTTATGATGCACATGCACCTTACCGTTGTTACCGACATATTCAGAATTTCAGAAACCTAGAAAAATCTTCAATACGATACGAATTGTCGTATACACCGATTGCTCGAACGTATACCAAAATAAAGTAAAACCAAAATTACGTAAAAACACTTTATTCGAACGTGACGTCCGGACCACTGACCTTTTTGCTGTCTTAGCCATATCTCTTATATATTAAACTTACAATCGAATTACTATCGATTGTTTTACATTTTTCTCTTATTAGTTATTATGTTAAATCTACAGTTCATAGACACTATGACACTACGACTATTACGTAATTGTTATTTTAATCCGATTAATTATTAAACAAATTTATTTACATTTCTTATTATTATAATTATATTTTGCTTACTATGCTAACTGCAATATAAAGTTTACTGACACTGAATTGCACAATTGTTATTTTAATCTATTTGTGTGAATTTTTAAGTATTGCTTAATTTAATTTATTTATTGAATTTCGCCGTTTAACTTATTATCTATGATTCTTTTCTTAACTTAATTCTTACGTACTAACATCTCTTATATTGATAGAAATTAATTAAGGCCTAATACAATAGAATATACGATGAAATTAACTCCAAAGTGCACATGGCTTTTGGTCGCATACTTCATAGTAAGGAGTCATTACTAAATTAGGCCTAGTTGTACAGCATGGTTAAAGATAATATAGTATATCTTAAACCGTGTTAATAACCATGATTAAAGACAGCTTTAGATCGTGTTAATAACAAATTGT
>VUJU01000628.1:42468-91763 GCA_009835225.1 Aphis craccivora | reverse complement strand
AAATTATATCCTAGGCTGACAAATCATCTTCGTTCAGAATCGTTTATCGTATACAATGATAATTATCATTGGATTCAAATTTAACCCTCCTATAATGTATAATAATGATCCACACGGCACCTAATGTACAGCAGAGCGATATCCACTATTTTATTTCGTTACCTATCTACGAGTATTATGAATACTGGTTTTTTGCTATAGTCTCCGAAATATCAGGAATAATATTATGGTTGTGCTCTTTTGTATTTTATTTTACAACGTCACCGCTCATTATATTTATGCTGTCGCAACATTTGTTTTTAATTTTAAGATAGTATATATAATATATATATAGCTATTGTATATATTGATGATATGTGGCTCACGAGTTCTCGATATCATGAAACCGATTTCACACTATGCGCCATTGCTTGCGAAAGCGGAAATACAGAATCAAAACAAATATTATGTATACGACACAGCGTGAAAAACGGAAACAGGAATTACGAGTGTTCAAATAGTAACAACAAGCATTTATTTTGGTGACGGCGCAGCATCGTTTAAAATCGATGTTCAGTAACGATCACTTATTATTGCATGCCGTCCCACATACTTATTAGTTATTACTAACGTCCAACGGGCGACAATCGCTCATGATAAAATAGATACATCTCCTAAAATTGTTGGTAAGCACCTACTATAACTACTGGGTATTGTTCAACGTGATTCAACAAAGCTTATACTCATCCCATATTTTAATGATTTATTTATTTAAACACTGATTTTTTGAAAGTTTAAGTTTAAACGTACATATTTATAATACAATATTTCAAAATTGTTAAGATATTTTGCCCAAAAAGATTGTTCTGTACCTTGAAGTGATACAAACCCCAGTTTTTCAAATAAGATCCCCTTTCACTTCTTCGTGGTAAATTATTTGGCAATTTTTTTTTTTTTTTTAATACTGTATCAAAATTAATATTAAAACTAGTAACTTTTAGTTATTTAATTACGATTATTTTCGGAGCGTTTGTTAACTAAACTGAGAAATCAATCTAGTTACGGGACTTTTTTGATATGTCTTCATTAATGTTATTTTTTTTGATCTAAGAATCAAACCATTTTAACGTTGCAGTTCGCGAATGCGTGCAAAGACTTGTACAGTGCCGTGAGTCGTGACATATTCGCTAATCGAGTGTATAGAATTCTATATACTTGGGAGTATCATAATTTCCGGTTGGTGTCACCCTTTTTTGTGTTCAAAACATAAAGGGGGGTTTGAACTGTTTGTCATAATACTGCCACCTATCCCCACATCGTTTATTCACCAATTATGTACAACCATTAACAGAGAAAGAAATACATAGGAGGGAGTTTTTATCCATCCTGTAAAATGGTCTTTCGTAAATAAAACTACTTACAGAAGTTTTCTAGTAGTTTTCTACCATAGACAATCACCATCTTATTTAAGCTTGCCTCTTCCGTTCTGCAGCCTTCTGCTCTCCAAAAATATATTGATTTCATCATCCCACAAACGCCAGCTTCTGATTTTCTATCGCTATCTCAATCCATCGTCTCATTGGTACAGCTTCTGTGAGGAGTTTCTGCTATGGTCCCAGAATTATGTCAGGGGTCTGAGTCAGCTCTAGGATTAGGTCAGTTTTAATTAAGCAAAGAGGACTTAATATATACGTTTGAGGTCTGTTAGGATCATCTACGATACTAAAATATACCAAGTCACATATTTATGTATGGACCAGACAAATACATCAAATCCGTCAAGTAGTGTAATATATGTATATAATCACTATATAACCTTTATTATTTAAATCATTCATTTTTTCTACCGTATAATTGTGTCAAATCAATATTTATTAAAATGTTCCTCGTGCTCAGTCTACTGGTTTGCGAAAATATACAATACAATTATTTGTCTTTAAATATATATAAATACGTTTGTATTTAGTTAACTAATTTTTTTTAATATCCATTTCGAATCCTGATAATAGCACCATAAAGATAATACATTAAATACTTTTTAAATGTTTCTTCTGCTTATCTCTGAGTGCCATACTTTTTCTTCTTACTTCCATTGGTGAACGGTAATTTTTGTTATGAAATTGTATCGACAATCGATAATAGTCGATACTCGATATGTATATAAAGGATTAGACTTTCAGTAAAATGATAAACTAAGATTTGGCGATGGTTGAACGCATTCAAATTCAAGCCTGTCGAGATAACTAATAATGTTTTTATTATAAATTCCATTCTTATCAGTGTACAGCTATTGGTCATTGTATTCGTACAGTTACAAAAAATAATCCATCAATAAAATAAAAGCTACTATATTTATACAGTATATTATTATGTAAGTCACACAAACTAGGGTGGATGAATCATTTAGAATTTTCCAAACTATATTAAACACGTCTAGACAAAATAAAATAAACATTATAGCTGTCTTGTTATATTTGAACGATGCATTCAATATTATAATTATATTTCGTCATCTGAATGCGCGATAAGTGTATTGTTATTGCCATTCATGTGTATTACGATAACTATTCGTATTTCGCATATTTCGTATTTTTTATTATCTTGTCATTTTTATACAAGTAGAAATTCAGCACTCAGTTTAACTGGCACGGAATACCTATACTATCTGTATATATTTAAATGATTTGATATTGTTTAAAAAATACAAGTTTTACATTATATTTTTATCTCACAATATAATTATTTAATCATCACTGTTTAATTTTTAAATGTTCTGACTTTATATTAATGTATTTTTAATTAAACAGTCAGAAAATATAATTTATTTAAATAAACCAAAATAGTAAAATGTACGAGTATATTTATGTGTTTCACTTTTATATTGACGTATAGTATAATAGATATTTAGGTTTTCTATGAGAATTATTAACAAAACATTAGAGTCCACGATCGAATCATGAAATATAAATATATCTGATTCATGATGATTTAACTATAGGTACTATTCTAGCTTAGATAGTTGCAACCACAGTAGATTATAAATTATAATTTACCATGATTGCAACAAATGACGATGGTGACAGCAGCACTTACATACAAATTAATAGCTGTATCTTCATATTTATAGAATTTTTTTTTTTTTTGAAAATATATACTGATAATAATAGCATTAAGAAAAGGGAATTTTATAAAATATTTTTAGGAAAATATTGTGAATTTTCGGTACCTATATTTTTTTGTACTTAAACAAATAAAAATAGGTAGGATTGATGATGGATGGTCATAGAGCTGATAAAAATAGTCATGTGTAACATTTGATTGCAATAATAAATCATTGTATAAGAAAAACAATTTTAAACAACAGTCTAACTTTCAGCAACTAAAGTTACTCCAACAATTATTTCAATAATAATATTAAAATCTTAACAAATGTTTGTATCTATATTTTTTTATTGTTTTTCATCGATTTTTTTAAAAAGTAATGAATATTTTCTTTTGACTTCATAAAAGTAACAACTAGATCCAATTTACTACCAGAACCTTTATTGAAGTTGTTGATCTGAGAGATGTTTTAATAGAAAAAAATGTTGTCTTATATACATAAACATACAAAAGAAAACTCATAATTATAAAATTGCTTCGCTCAGAGTAATAATAATAATAATAATAAAAAAACATTAAATATTACAAAATCTACAAAAGGAAAATGTGACACACTGCCTCAATTTATAAAGATATTTTATAATTAATTTATGGCATAGGTACAAGGTACAAGTAATTTATTTTTCTATTTATAATACTCGTTAAATTAACTTATGCAAAAAACATTATATATCATCAATTTTTAATTCAGGCTCCATCTATTGTCTACCATCGGATGATCATTTATCGTTGATCATACATTATATTAACTTATAAGTCAAATTCAGGGGTGTTTGAGTGTTTCCATGGGGTATACTACATATACGCCGTATACTCTCAAGATTTTATTTCAATAATATGGGTATACTAAGTATGCTCTCAAGTCTCAGTCGATTTGCGATTTTAACTCTCAAGATATTTTTACAAAATGTCAAAATTATAAATATACTACATATACTCAAATCATATACAAAGGAAAAACAAAATTAATTTCATTAAGTAATTTTACCATATTTACGTCAATTATTTATGACTGAAAAAGTCATACTCTTTACTTTTTAGTATTTGTAAAGATTGACGAGGTAGAATTTAAAGAGTATATGTAAAAATTCTGTTCAAAATTGTTTATATATTATTAACACGCTTTTTACCGGCTTTACTCTTATAACCAATAATAAAAATATTTGTATTATATTTTGAATGTTTATATTTTGGTATTTGATGATTTAGTATACTCTCAAAAAAAATATTGGGAACACCTCTGAAGTCAATAACATTATTTCGTAGAATTGTATGATAAGGTTTATAAAAAATAGTTTTAAGTTGGTCTAAATATTTTGAAGTTTTATTATATATGTTGTCAATTTTAATAAATCTAATGGTAATGTGTTTAAATTATAATCAAATAACTAAAATTGTTATGAGGAAGAATCTATTTATCTAATAAGTAAGAATAGGTATCCAATGTCGTCATTGTTTGAACCTCAAAAGTTCTTTCAAAATTAATGTGGCTTTACGTCAAACTTTTTTTTTTGTTTCTAGTAGGTAAGAATAAATTATTATAACTTTTGTAAGCTTTAAGTATCAAAATTAAACATTTTATACATTTTAAACAACAATATAATATATAAAGTGTTTAATCTCAGTTTAAGTAGTTATTAAAAAAATATTAAATATCTATTTTATTATTAAATTATTAGTTTTATTTTTTTATTAGGATAAAATTTGGTAACCTTAAAAATTAACCAAATAAAAGTAGAACATTTAAAATGTCTATTAATATTTCAAAAAGATACTAAATTATTTGAAAATTAAACCGTTTATTATTTAATATTTGATACATATTTTAAGACGTATCTATTATATTATCTCTAGACTAGTAAAAAAAAAAGTAAAAATAACAATAATAACACAAACACTTTTGCAAAACTAATACACTCGTCGCCCTGCTCAGAATCTATAACGAAATAAAAAAATATATGCTGCTTCTGCGGTGTTTATACTTTATCTATAAATTTATAAATTTACGATAGGTATAAAATATATATCGTAAAATAGTGTCCTTAGATTTCTATAATGAGTAATTCGGTTCTATACTCCTGTGTTACTGAAACACGACAGTTGGAATAATCTCGTCTGAATTCTCTCCTCCGTTTATTTACTGTATATAAATTCCCGTCTATAAATGCTACAGATACGTAGGTAGTAGAGTATAATATAGATACTACGAAACAACTCCGTTTTTAGTAAATGTGTACTGTGTAGTATTATTATAGGTTAAATAAGTTTTGTGAGGCAAATATCAGACGTACAGGATTCTACGAATCTCGGATGTCCGAATCGCGTACTAATCGTGAGGTATTGATTAACGACAATGTTCGTTTGAGTATAATATTATTATCGTTCTCGATAAATACACCCATATATACATAGGTATATAGGCTGGTTTATTTTCGTGACCGCAGTCACTTTTCGCCCCCAAAACTGACGCCTGCGAGATAAGAAGTTGCTGGACCGGACGATAGTAATAAAAATAAATGATAATATTGTAGTAAATAGTGTATAATATATAAGTGTTCCATGGCGGCGGTTTTCATGAATCCCTTGATGTGTGTCAGACCGCGTTAGCCGGTTAATCGAGGGTTTTGGGACTGCGCCTGTCCGATAACGAACTGAAACTAATTAAGGTCGGAAAACCACAACGGCGATGATGTTCTTATTGCGAACTTTTCGGCCATGTAATTCCTACGCGTAAACACTGAAAATACGATGCTTGTGGTGCAACAATCTTGGTCGTTTGTTGTAATAAACAATTAATAATTATCATTTGTCTGTAAGTATATTTTTACACACATCGTCACATATAATGTAGGTACATAATATATTAGTGATTATTATCGTCATTTTCTAAAAAAATATCAATTTGTAAAAAAAACACTTAGATAGAAAAATCGAATGAAATTCAGATTATTATCATGATTTAAATGCAGTAGATGTTATTGTAATGTAAATAAATTTTAAATAAATAAAAGAAAAATTGTATTAATAAGTATTGTTATATATTGCGTGGGAATATAATAATTTAAACAAATGCAGTTAAACAGTTAAGTCGTGAATATGATTTTTTATTTATAAATATATTAAATATATAATAATACTTATATTTACTTGGTGTAACTTACTTGATACAATGTATTTAAAATTGTATTACTCATATGGATAGTATACATATTTTATAATTTACACGTTACAAATAATCGTATTTAACACTATAATTATGATTTATTTTACAATCAGTGTAATAATTATAAAAATATAACAAATTAATAATTTGTGACTACTATTTTTCAAAAATTGCGTGTTTCACTTAACTATTTTATATTATACAAATAGATATTATATTATTTAAAATACGAGTATAATACAATTAAACTCGGCTAGATATTAAACTCATTTGTTATTGTCGGGCCTATTTTTTTGTCATTTCAATGGTTATTTAATTTATACTATCTCAAAATTATTTGTTTATTTGAATAATAAATCTCCGGAAGGTTGAAATTTAGTGTTCATATATTATAAGGTTTGTAAGCTTGGATATATAAACTGGAAATTAATTTTATAGGAAAAAAATAAGATAATATACTACTATACTACGCACTTATACGATATAATAATTTAGAACAATATATAATGCTTATAATGAATGACCGTTACTTATAATGAAATCGAACGCAATCCACAGCGACTGTATAGTATACAATATTTATTTAAAATGCCATTTATGTTTATCGTGTTTATTGTATTATATTCACTCTATTCGTATACGTCATATGCACGATGGGGTGTTTAAAGCCGATCGACAGCAATTCATCCGATAAAAGACCAACTATCGCAGGAAGCGGGTAAAAAGATTAATGCATTTTCGGAACCATAATTCACAAGTGTGTGTTAGTGTGTGTGTGTGTGTGTGTATACAATATTAACTTATTGAGTATACTTTTGCAGGGACTCAAAAGTGATGGCGGTAGGCTGGTGGCTATGACTCGGGAAGTAGCGAGGAGTGGGGTTAAAAATGACAAACACTATTGAAACTGACAGATAAAGTTGTATTGGACGGAAAATATATGGTTAACAAATAAGTCGAAACATATTTTTAATATCTGATATAACCAAAAAGTAAAAAAACTTTTATAGTCCAAACGTAACGATTCGATCACACGTATATATGATTCATATAGCTATCAGAATTATTTATCCTGTCCAAACAAAAGAATTATTTAACAAAACAAATTTAAATTTTGTATCATATATATTATTATTCATCGGCATTCAAATCCCATTGATAATCGCAATAGAATCGTTTATTTATTTAATTTGAGAATAATAATCATTTGCACCGGCATTTTGAATAAACGACCACAGTACATTCGAAATAATGTTAAGAATTTTAAATTAAATAATAATTTCTATCTCCGTTGGCGAGGTACCGATAACCTAAAACACACCGTATCATATAATGTTCAGCATAGTTACGAGTACCCAATTTTAGTATTTTCCTCATTTAGTTATTACTTATTAGTTATTAGGCACTTTATTAGTAATATTTTTATGTTCATATAAATAAATAATTTTACTGACTATGTCATATCAAACAAAGATAATATTTTTACGTCATTATACTATTTAAAATATTTATGAAATTAAAAGGTTTTGTCTTTAATGGTTAAAAAAAAAAAACTAACTTTACTTTTAATGTATCTATAAATACTTAAAATGAATATAGTTCACTAACACTTAAATGTTACTCTATAACTTACGTTAAAATCTATTTTTTTCAAAAGGTTATGAGTTACAATTTAACTAAAATACTTAAAATGGTTTATATAATACCCTACTATTATTTAGCATTACATATAAATATACATACACTTCATTATTATATAATATAAGTATCCGTTGTCTAGACTTGATTTCTAGTCGTATAGATATGTCAAACTGCAAAAAAAAAAAAAATTAAAATCATATTTTGATTATTTTGCTTATTGTTATCATCTAAATTATACTGTAGGAATATTGCTTACTGGTTTTACTTAATCAATACATTTTTTAAATTTACCACACTTATCACAAAATATAAAAACAAAATAAAAATTAATATAACATAATTATACAATATGATATTATCCTTTTTCTCGTTAGGTAACATGAGAAGATACAACCGTATTACTATCAACATGGGTATTAAAATTACTCATATTATTATAAAAAGGGTTAGTTTATTTCAAAATCCCTTTCTGTTTTTATGGAATAATTTTCACGCAACAAAAGGATTACAAATGTACCTTATACCTATTGGAGCAGAGGTTTAAATATGAGCTTCACGATAATTTCCACAGAAAAGAAAATATCGAGCCAATGAGAGCTGGGTTTATTTAAACCATCACAGTTTCTTACTTTTTCATCAAAATGTTTTTTTTTAATACCATTTTTATTTTATTTTTTTTTTTTTTGAAAACCTTCAGGCAAAACAACGAGCGGACAGGTTTAGGATTTAGCAGCCTGTCAAAGAATAATTTATCGTTATTTATTTATTTTTATTTTTTTTTTTCATTACATTTTCTCTTTACTTGCCACTTCGTTTTCAGTTGAAAACTACTTTTGTTATTCAGTAAGTTATAAATTGCTCCCCTAATGCTCGGGGTTTTCTCATATAAATTACTAAATCGATTTTATCATTATTATTATTATTTTTATTCGATTTTCAATAATAACTTGCGTGTAGTATAATTTTACTTCATTTCTATGCCTAATTTAATTAACTTTAAATGACTATTTTATTTAAAAGTGATATTTAAACAAAAAATATTGTATTTCATAATAATTATTAGTATATAATATCACCATCGATAAGGATAAAATTGGTTTCAGAAATCGATCACTGAAAACTTTGGTTTCCAAAGTTAATATCAGCGAAGTACCTTTACGAAACCCGAACAAAAGCTATATGCCTATATATATATTTATATATACACATGTATATAATTTATAATACATATATTATATATATTTTCATTTAATAATCTAACTTGGGCAGTATTATAGTGTCAAAGAAAACTTTTTTCACTTTTTCAATAAACGTCATAATGTAACTATGGAAATTTAGTGGTTTTGCATACGTAGCTAACCACTATAGGTTGTTGTCCAAACATATTTCAGGTACTATGTTTGAGACTTTTTGACGTTTTTGAAAGTATATTGAAATATCAAAAGTCTAAATCAGTTTATTATGAATAATTGAAATCAATTTTAGATGTGAAATATATTTTTATTTGCAATATTGTGATCATATACTATAATTAATGCGGAAGATGGATTTTTAATGGGTTTCAATAAAATATGACAATAGTATTATGTAATTTTTTGTTTTAAATAATAATAATAATAATAATTATTATTATTTCAATTGTCATTTTTATATAAATTCTTTTGTTAAAACTTGAACATTTAAATGTAGTTATTATACAACTTTTATGTCTAAAAATGAAACAAAAACACTTGAATTACACTGCATATAATTTTATGAAGAGTTTGAGTGTAGATATACAAAGACATACTTTGTCAAAAAAAATTGAATTAACAAAATTACAAGATATTCTTTCAGAAATTTTAAGTATTATATTATGTTTCAAATAATAGTTGCAGTTAAATAATTAAAGTTAAAAATTAAATATATTTTGTGCAATTATTTGATTGTTTATACGAAAATTCTATGTTATCAGATGAATAATAAATGAAAATATTCATTATATTTATTACATACGTCATGTTCTTTCAAGAAGTAGAATTTCTAATTTTTTTTTATCGTAAAATTATATTTGTTAGTATTTCATCCGACATTAATAATACAATTTATAAACCATAACCGTGTTGAATTTTGATTTATTTTTTAAGTTTTTGCAGTAAAAAACCATTTCTTGTTACTGTTTTTTTTTTATTATTATATTTCATATTTGTGTATTAAGTCTGTTAAAAATTCAATTATTTTATCAACTTGGAGTTCATTTCGTCTTTTATGAAAATATTATTTTAATTTAAGAACTTTTCATACGTGTATAATATGCATATATTCCACGTGGAAATATAATATACTACAATAATAATGACTTAGCGCGTGGCGTTTGAAAAAGAAAATTCTCGTCGGTGAATGTTATGGATTTGCTTTCAGTATTGCCATACAGGATCTTTAAAGTTTGGTAAATAATATATACCCGAGGATATAATAATATTAAGGATGACATTAATAATTATGTGTGAATATATCATCGAAAACAATGCAATAAGTAGGTATGACACATTAGAGTGTATACACATACGGACGAGTGGATTTTGATCTGTATATTATCTACGTATATTTTCTTCGATAAAAACAAATGTTTCCGTTTTCCATGGGCCATTTCTCTATTTAAATTTGCAGATGTTTGGGAAGCGCTGTCGGTGATATGGAGGTGTAGGCGAGATGCTTAAGTCACGGAGGGACCGCGTAATAATTACCTCGTCCCGTCCATTCTACGGCGCATTTAAAACGTCTCCGCGGAGAGAATGGAAGAGCGTTCGTATTAATTTTCATTACGACGGATTTCTTTGGACCGCCACTAACGTCGCCCCCATCACAGCCCTCGCCATCCCACTGCAGCCACCATCGGTGAAGTATTAGGCGCTCGCGATTAGCTCTCCGTTTTGTTTGTAATTAGAAAAGCGAGTTTGTCCGTTTATAATTGCACGATCGTTTTTGTCGGATTTTACAGCCACCGCGTCGCGTTTTGTCTGTCCGTTGTCTCAACGCAGTATATAATATATATATGTACATCCTTTTAATCCCGCAGACTAACCACAAAACACACTAAACTGATTTATTCATATATATATATATATATATATATATATATATATGCGCGCGTGCTCATTCTACGTATAATATAATATTATATACGTGTACAATGTTACTATTTTACGGCATACAATGAATTTGAAATTCATTTTATCGGTAGACCCCGAGAGAAAATGTTAATATTTTTACTCGGAATTTATTCCTACTTTAGAGAACCGCATAGATTTTGTTTTCTGTCTGCCTCTAATACGAAGAACCTGCGCACGCCTCTGTGGCTTACAAATTAATTTTTCTACATTTTTCATAGACTTTTAATTCCGTTCCCATCTACCACGATTAAGACTTAAGCCTTCGTTGAAATTACGGTAGAATTATTATACTTTCGTAATTTTTATAACCACTTATATAACCCATGAACTAATTATTCATTGGTTGTATAATAATATACGTGTATAGGTAGGTATTATGTTGTATACAACGGTTTTAAATTGTTTGTTAAAGAACAAAAAAAAAAAAAAAATGATACCTAACATTATAAAATATGAGTGCGCGAAATGTAAGATGGACCATATTATTATTTAAAACTGTACAGCGTTCCAGTTCGCTTATCGATAAATCAATTTTTAGTGTAAAATACAGAAATGCACCTATTTTGTCTATACGTTAAGCCGGTCAATAAATTATAATGAAAAAATCCAAATAGGGTACTAAATAATTAACAGTTTACAGAGATCTTCGAGGAATTCGTTTAACGTTTTATTTAGTTTTCATTGAATATTGTAGCACAATAGATGGTGATAAATTATTATTAAATGAAAGCTAATGATTAATTATTCCAAGCGCAATATTTTCACTAATATTTTAAAATTTCGAGTTGCTTATAAAGTTACAATATTTTACAAATATCAAATTAGTTTTGAAAAAAATCTCTTGTAATTTGAAATTGTAGAATTTATATTTCATTTTTTAATCTGTTAGTAGTTTTAATGGTTGTGAAATAAAGTATTTATAAAATAACATTTTCTTGGAGTCAAAATAATTAATTAGTAATGAGACCTATAGATTTAGGAAATTTCTTGTGAAAAAAAATGCGTCATAAATAGAACAGTATTATTATAAAGGATGTACCAATATGAATTATATTATTTATTTTATTGATGCACTTAAAATGTAATAAATGTCATATTTTTATTAATATGCATTTATATAAGAACTTCTTTAAGAAAAAATATTAATAATTTTTTTAAAATTTTCAAACTTTCATTCGTTTTTAATTTTTATATTGTAATCAATCGTTATGAATTAACGATGACGAATCAATTTGTAATGAAATAATTCATCAAAGGAAAAAATTAAAAAGTACATTTTAATATTCAATCTGTTGCTGATAATTATAATAATTATTCATTTAAATTCTATTTGTAATCGATTATTTAAATCTGTTGTACTAAATATTTCTTACTTTCTTCGATCAAATAAAATAATTTAAATTACTTATATTTATTAACTATTATTAATAGCATATAGTTTTTAAGCGATTATATTTTACTTAGGTAACTTATTTACAATCAATTCTTTATAAAGACTGCGAATCCTTGTAATCAAATTTTATCTTCTAATTATTTTAGATCTTAGTGATGTGAGAGTTATTGGTTGTGAAATGGTGTGTTTTTTTTTCCAGAAAACATTTTTTGGGGGAAATGAAAGCCCTTTGTAATTTATTAAATCGATCTGGAATTGTAAATAGATTGTTTTTGAGTAAATTGAAAAATTCTTAACAGTTATCTATATAAAAAAAAAAACTGAAAACTAGTAATTTGTTAGTTTGTTCAAGATTATTAAAAATTGATTTGGAGTTTAAAACTTATATTACTTACACAGATGTTTAATATTATGTAATTACCTTATACATATTTAAGTAGTAAAATATGAAAAGTTAGTGATTTAATCTCATATTTATTTATAGTCGAACAATAATCAACGAAGTGTTTTATAAAAAATGCATAAATATTATTTAAACATTATAATGTTATAGGTATCTACTTAGAAAATGCATTCAATAAATACACGTACAAGCAATTTTTGGCAACATATTTTAATACATAATTATTATCAAGTTAACAGTTTATACTTGCGTGATGGGTTATGGCGTACATAAAAAATAACTATGTTCGATACTATTATTATGACTTGCGAGGAATCAAACTTTATAAACTCGAAGCCAATAAAGTGATTTATAAGTTTTAACTGGTTTTGTTAGGCTCGTATAACATAATATTATTATGACGTTTCATATCAAAACGCTGTACTGTACCTATAGGTAATATCTGCTGTGTACTGTGAATAATATATTACATTGTAGTATTATACATAATATAGTGAATTGTAGTTTGTAATATAATATAGTTGGGTTCACTGGATTTATCGACACACATGTATTCACATGTATTATACCAATATCGTAACATAACCATAGATAATATTAATATAAGGTACCTATATATTATATATTGAACATATCAAATTCGGTAATGATATATCGAATTAAAAGGTTAACCCTTTCATCGACCTATCGCGGCTCTAGGTTTGTGTGTGTACGTTTTATAAGCTCTGTTCGGCGCAAACAGCAGCAGCTTCTAGCCGTCGGCAGTCGCGATAATATTAATTATTATTAAAATCGTTTTGGTGCGGTAGGTATACACGTGGCGGTGGCGAACGACTCACGCACGCGCGCGTGTGTTTGAGTACAGTACCTACGGCGAATACCGCCCGTCAATTTAATCCCATGTGTTTACCCCTTTTTGATCCCTTCCCGAGCCAGAGGGGTAACGACCAGGGTGAACGAGAGTGGTAGTGTTGGTGACGGCCGAGGTTGTGGTGGTGGTCGTAGTTTTACTGTTGGTACAATAATAATATGTCAGGACGATAAGCGATATATATATATATATTTTTTTTTTTTACCTCATTATCTTTTTGATATACCATAGTAATAATAATTGTGCTCTGACTATCGACGACGATAGAGTAGTAATAATACGATCACGAAGTATGCGCCCACTGTACTCTCCGCTCCAATAATTATCGAGTACTCGTATTATACACGAGTGTACGTATATAGTGTACGTCACCCGTTAAATTGTCGTAATTGTGTACCTATGTCCTACATGTAGGTATATTGTACAGAATAATCCGACTTTTACAATTTTGTTTGCGTACGTAATATCGACAGGTACCCGTGTCAAGAGAAAAATTCGATTCGTCATTAATTGCATCCGATTCTCGACTAGAGCAATCTCGCGATATTGCCATCTTTCGTTCATCACTTGGACTGTCGACGTCACAACTGCGATACGTTTGGCGAACGGTATCTATGCGCGACACGACGCAATAATAATAATAATAATTATATGATACTGTTATTGCGTTTGTCAAGGTTTGCGCGAAAATTCGATTTCGTGCAAAGCGTTACTGCGCGTGTAGCCCGTGCGGATATCGCGCGACTTATATAAATGTATATAGGTGCTGCGGTTCCCGTCTGGACACGTACGACGACACAATTGACTTAATCCGACCGAGGATAAATTAGAACTGCGGGCAGACGAAAAAAACCGTCTTAAGGTCTTTTACGTGACCGTTATTTTAATCGGTATTAAAAATGGTACGGCTAAGCCGAAGGTGGGATGTATCGTACCAGGGACACACACACATATATATATATAATATTATATAGACGTATAGCCGGCCACTATTTTACGGCGAGCCGCATTCGAAGTATAACCCTACACACCACCACCACTGACCATACTGCCACCACATCGGAGTTGTAAAGCACTGGGCAGTGGTGCGGTTTGTTGAAGGATTATAATATATATTATGTATTGTATATATTATTAATACTATTTTCACTGCGAGTCGATAAATATACGCAGGTATGAAAAAATTCTATACTTATATTATTATTATCCGGTATTACTCATAATACTACCTACTGCAGGGCTACGGCTGATTATTTTTTTCAAAAGCAACTCGTGATAATTTTTTTGTTAAAACATAACAAAAGCGATATTATCCGTTGTAATTACGATAATGAGTACACGACATGGTGTTATATCAATATAATATCATATTTTAATCATTATACTATGATCATGTTATTATAAATCATAATTAATTGATTGCTTGTGATTTTAAAAGCGGAACGTTAAATATAAGTAGAACATTATATTATAAAACTGTGAATAGTAACTTATTACAGATTGAATATCTAGTTTTTAGAAATTGACACTTGACATGAAGTGGAATCAAAACTTATAGTTTTTACATTTTACTTTGTAATCGAGGTACAATAGATATTTCAAGTTTCAACGTTTAAATATATATAATATATATATATTTTTATTGAATATTGTACTTTACCATAAGATTTGTCGACTTCAATAACCTATATTTTCATAAGCTGCAGCCTCCATGATTTTTCTTCAATTTCGTGTGAGCATTTAGGTCTTATATAACGAATAAGGTTTTGGAAATTGGAAAACGTGAAAAATAAATATTTTAACTATCTAGAAATGTGTTATGAATCACTTATGATAGCCATTTTTGAAGTAAAATAATGTATAGATTTATCTGATTTGGATTTTTTGTTTCGTTAATATACGGGGTGATTCTCTAGGCATATTGATTACCTATTAATATTTTAGATTTTTAATAGAGTAATACATGTGCTGATTGTACAATGAAGTAATATAATGTTTCTTTTCGCTTTTGTATTGGTCAGGTTAGGTTTGATTTTGATTAATAGAATTTCTTCAGTCATAAACTTTAAGGGTGACTTGAAATTGGACCTAGTTTTTTTGTTGTTTTATTTTTCATTGTAACGACTTTATATGTGTTTATTAATATCTTATCACTTGTAAGAGAAAAAGTATTACTAGAAAATTACTACCCTCTACTCTAATAATATGATTTTTACGTGTGTGAATATCACTCCCAGTAGAGTGGGCTCGGTGGTAGCAGGGTAGAAAAACCGATATGACGGCGGGGGAATACAAATACGTAGTATATAAATTGAATATAGTAAGTAAAACGTGTTTAGTACTTTTCAGAGGCTAAATAAATTAATTAAAACTGGAATATTTACACCATACTAGTTATAGATGAAATCAAATATTGTTATTTTATCATACGCAGTTCAAAAATTAATGACGATAAATAGGTACTTATTTTTCACCAAATATTTACAAAGTTCTACAAACTTTAATTAATATAATTATACTTGTATTATAGATATTATTTTGTCGTATTTATAGATTTAAATGACTGAAAATCACTCAACATAAAACCATATACATAAAAAAATACAATACTCATAAATACTAAAAAATAATTTTAAATCGAAATTGTAATAAACTGCATTGTTAAAGAATAAAATTAAGGAAAGAGAATATTTTGTTAATCAATCTAAATGTTTCTAAATTATTTTTTTTATTATTTAACAATACAAATATTTTACTTAAACTAAATTAATGCCAAAATATTGGTTTTAATCAAATTAGCATCATAAAGTCTATTGTATTATTTTTTTATAACACTTATTTAAGCTGCAGAAAGTTAACGTTATTATATTATCTTAATGAACGTTTTTTGTAATTTCATAATTTTTCTTTACAAGGTTTGTATTATATTAAATTTTTAGATGCTTATTGCATTAATAAAGATATTAGACAGTATTAGTATAACTATTCAGATATTTTACTGGAATTGTAAACTTATATCTTTACACTTCTCCTTTTCATTTTTTTTTATAGATAAAACTTTAGCACGGTTAATAAAGTGAGATATAAAAATAATTATTTATAATTATAATCATTTTTTTTATTTAATATAACTGTAGAGATTTATATAATTACTTCTTCACCTTCTTTATTCTATCCGATTTCTACTCTGATATAAATAAACTAGATAGTATATTGTATTTTAGTATTGCTAAGTAAGGCAAACAATTGTACACTGTATAAATTGTTATTAACCTTTTTATACTTTTGCAATCGTATTCCAAATACAATCTATGGAATTTATTATTTGACAGTTGTCGTATTAGTTTTTTGTTATGACAAATCGTGATAAGTTTTACCAAACTTTAGTACGGTTACGTGGAGATAATAATGTAATATAACTGAAATCCGAAGTACTAAAGTTTTTGTATTAGTACTAAAATATTCAATCAATTTAATAATTTACAGTTTATACAGGTCATTCAATCAGAAGAGAGATTCACTAGACTATATTTATATAGTTACCTGTATATAAATACTATATTTAGCTAATAGGATTAAAAAAAATGTTGTTTTAAATATACGTTTTAAAATTATCTTACTTTACTTTTTTTTTTATTTATATATATAACTTATAAGTTGTAAGTAAGAAGGGACTTTTTTTCCAATTATTATAATGTTCTTGAGTAAGAACAGTGCATAAAATTATTTTAATGAAAAATAAGAATATCGCGCTTTATACATCTTAAAAAGTATAAATATCTTATTAAGTTTTAAAGTTTAAAATGTATAATTAAGGTGTACCTAATTTTGTTACATCAATAATATTATTATAATATAAATCACAACTATTAAAAACCTTTGCTGGACGATTCTAACTTTAAAAATTTAAAGCATACAACTATATAGTAGTATGTAATATGTATGCATACATAATCATCAATTAAAAATTGCATTATATACCTAATTAAAATTACTAAACTTTTCATAACGAAAATTATATTGTAATTTTGTCTTTTACGTGACTTATTATATTCTATGATAGTATGTTATCTACAGACTATATATATTGTATTACATAATATATAGTGAGTCTTATAAAAACAAGTTTACGTTTTTCACGATCATATAAGGTATTTTTATTTGTGGATATATTATAATAGTTTAATATTTAAAACATGAAATTATAATGATATAAAGTTGGGATGATTATAATAATTATTAAAGTGCGTATTTTAATATCACAATGGATGACTATTCAGTTTGTGTGATACAGATAAATTGTTAGAAAACGGCCTATAGACTGTAAAATGTTCAAGTGGAATGAAAAATATATAAAATTGTTTTTGTCAATATGACGGTCGGCGTTGAAGGCTTAGCAAACAATAGGAACGGTACCGTGACGAACATTATAGGTAAGTACGGCCGAAGTCGTTTACTCGTCCAGGGTCGATAGACAAGCCTGGAGTAATAACACTCGTGGCGGATCCAAGTTTTTGTCTATGATTTTATTTTATTTTTATATTATTGTTGTTATTATTATTCTTTTTGGGCACCACTGTTCGGCGTATTCGGAATCGATATAGCGCAATATAACGAGCCAGCGGAACGTGCAGCAGGTATTACCAAAGTTTAAAATAACATTGGCGGTGAAAAAAAAAATGGTATTTTTCGCATTTGTTGTTCAATTTTAATCAAGTTTCTAGTAGTTACAATTGCTGTTGCAATTGTAGTGTTATTGTAGCTATCGAATAGTTTTACCAAATTATATTACCTTTTAGATATCCCCTACCTATATAATATTACATTTAATCATATACGCTTATTATGTCCATACTATTCTGTTTATAGTTTATACCTGCATGCTTTTGTGTCTATCATTTTATTATTGCATATTTTTATATGCGAAGCAAATTTCGAGAAGAAAAAAAAACTTCAACGGATTATGAAAGTTTTGAAAAACTCATCTTTTCATGATGTATATTATATATTATATAAGTACTGTTCTCCTCAAACGAATTATTATTAAATATTGCATTTTTACATATTGTGTTCATATTCATACGGGAGCATATTTTTTATTATTATTATTTTTTATGTAAAGCGGAAATTGATAACACCATCCACTCAGCTCAGTGGTGCGATGAAAGCGGTTTAACAATGTACGACAAATACCTACACACTATCCTAGCATTATATATTCTTCTGAATAATATAAATTGTATATATATATGTGGTACACCTATATTATAAACATGTGTTATACTTATTTTAGAAAAGAGATGTTATATTTTCTAAAACGCACTAAATGTAATCTCTACAAGTATTAAAGAAAGATGCGGAGGATAAAAAATCGTCCTTATCTTGCAGTTAATATTTTTCTCGATTTTATTTTCACTTATTAGTATTATTATTTTCTTACATGTGTCTCATATTATATGATATTAAATTACCGGCATCGTCAATACTAATGCAGTCACATATACATATAGTATATTCGTATATAGTTATTCGAATAAATTTAAGTTATTATTAATTTAATATTATAGGTATTGTAGATACTAATGTATATAAGACGATTTTGTCAATTTTAATTTTATGTATTTTATTATACATATAGGCACTGTATATAATATTATTATATACTTACATCATATTTTAATTTATTATTGATAGGTACGACAGTTAAAATAAACAGTTATTATGTTTATTTTAATAGATATAATATTACTTTTTTACTTTTTAACAATGCCTAATTCTTTTGATCGTATTAATTATACTCAATATTTAAAGACATTTATTAGTTAATCATCAACTAAAACACTCCACGTTAATTTATTAAACAACAACTTGCGAATAAAACAATAATATAACTTATTATTATTTACGTTCGATATGTTTCAACAATTTTCAATTTTGTCATTGTGCCTTTGTTAATTTTTAAAAATGTCTTTATGAAATCTTTTGCTTATTTTGTGGATCGATGTCCAATGACCACTATGAGACTGATAATATTATTAGAGTGATGAGTTTAAAAAAAATGTCTTGGAGATGATTGACTTGTTACACTATCTTTTTTCCTAAGTAGGTAGCTGTTGGCTCTGATTTATAGTTCGTTGTTGATATAAAGGAGGGGAAACCATTCTTTGTGAGTGGTTTCCCTGTTGATTGATAATCCGAATATTGACACATTGACGCGAATTCGATAAGATTCAGTATAATGGTCTTTTCAGGTTTTTCGACACGTGAACTAGACGAAACTATAGATGGGTCTGTATAACCGAATAGTGAATAGAAGTTTAAAATACTTATAGTTTCACAACAGAGAGACTTTTCTTCGGTTATTATACTTATTATATTACACCTTAATCATAATTCATAAGACTTTAATGTTATGAGACTAAATGGATTACGTTGTCAAAAAAAGATTTTTAATATTTTAATATTTATTTATTTTTTATCATAGAAGGTAGGTGATAAAAATTAATTTTTTAAATATTTTTTAAACATTATCAGTAAATTTTGATAACAACCGTATGGATAACTAAAGGTTTTTTTAAGAGTTATTATTAAAAATTCAGAATACAATACTACATATTAATGATAAAACTATTTAATTTTTTCTTTTATTTTTAAAACTATTATTGTGGGTAGTTAAAAATGAAGATTCTTATTTATTAATATGTCGTTTTTTATCTTGGTAGATTGTTGTTTTTCGATTCTCGGTAAAGTTAATTTTAACTACTCTTGTAAATTATTCATTAGATAGGGCTTAGTCAAAACTTATTTATCAACCTAAGTTCAACTTTGTATTATTCATTCAATATGTTTTATATACAGTTTAACTATTTTTTTTTTTTTTTTTATAAGAAATGTGTCTTTAAATAACTATCATAATAATAATAATAAAAAAAAAAGGTATAGCTTAAAATTGTATTAACTTGGTTAAAAATATATACGAGTAATTATGTACTACCTATATAGATTAAATAAATTAAAAGTCAACTAAATTGTTGTCTAACAAAAACTGTTATAATGAAGTGTAAGAGGGTTTAATCTAAATTTTATCGAAATTACTAATATTATAATTCCAATTTAATTGATAAATTGTTTTATATACTTTTTAAAAAAGCGAATAGTATATATAGGTACCTATATAATTTACTTTTACGGTGTTTGCGATAAATATTTAATCAAAGATTCGCACTTTTGTTTGCTTTAACTTTCAATTGAAATGTCAGTGTAATTGCGGTCACTTAGTTTGTACAGAGTAAACATAAATATACAACTTGGTAAATGTATATTAGTTTTGCATCTCTGACCTAAAAATGTACGAATTTTATATTATTGATGGGTTGTATTCTTTAGATGAATAACTTAGGTTGGGAAATTTTGTATGATTTCGTTGCATTATTAATTACGTACGAGTAATTGAAACTCTGGAGGAGAATAAGAACTTATCCCAACATACAATTATTTAGTTAATTAAAGAGAATATCATTAACTTCATATTTACTGACAACTTTTACAACGGTCGGTTATTATCATTTTCAATGAACAATGTATATAAATTATAATTTATAAGAAATACCCATAGTTCATTAATAATAATTGCATTTACTATTTGACTAGTTAACTGTGTATTTCAGTATTTATCATAAATATTAAAAATAATCAACTTATATAATGTAATAATGATTTTTAGTGTGTACATGTAAAACTGAAATTTACATATAAATATATTGTAAATCGGGTCATTACAATAACCAAAATTTTAATGTTGAGAATAAAATAAAAAAGTATTTTTATTTTTAAATTATTTTAATTTTCTATTTATAAATTAAGTTTTCGAGGTTTCAGAGATTTTTTTAAGTTGTATATTTATTTTAGAATTGTTTTGTATTTCAGCGTGAACTTAACGTTATAAACCTGTCTATCCGACCGCTAAGAGCAATTCAAACTTTATGAAAATATTCTAAAAGTTACATTCTTTATTTCAGTATACAGTTTAGGTTTGAAAAGTTTCCAGTTGGCCTGCTATAGAAAATCTAACGTTAGTGTGCTCGCATTACAACGCATAATATTGAATCACTTGCAAAATGTGGACGGCATTCGAATGACGTATACGTAAAATATATCAAAGCTTTTATTATATCCACATTACAGTATTTGTACGTACCTGTTTATACTTCCAAATACGCCATTGACGAATTGTTATCAAGTTTCATTTTTTTCTGACATCTGAGTATCGTCATTCTATAATAATAATAATCGAGGCACAGAGTAAAATTATAAATATATAAGGTGATCTATTTAATACTATGAAACCTATATATTTAATTTATCTAAAATATAAATATTATAAACAAACAATATTTTAAAAAGTTTCAACTTATTTAAAAGATTTTATTTTGATATTTTTGAATTATTATTATTATTTTTTTAAATATTCAATTGTTGAAAAACAAAATATATTTTTGATTTTATATTCCAAAACAGAATATTTTTCAAAGTAATTGATACATTCAAATTAAATTTCAAACGAGTAGTTAATATTAATTTTAACATATAAATATTTTAAGTTTTGATAAGTGACATGAAGTAGAATAGGGATAAGTACCCTGCAAAATGTTGGTCCACTTAAAATATAATTTTTTCAAAAATGTTATTTTGCAAATAACAAAAAATTATGTGTAAATAACATTTTCAAAGGAGTTACAACTTTTCGAAATAATGAGTGTAGACATTTAAATGGATTACCTTGTACATATTATGTTTAAGTTTCCACATGAGTTTTCCTCAGCAAGAATCGGTATTTATCTATAAAGAAATCAAATAAAAATACGTTCTGTATTTTCATTAACTTATATTTCAATTTTATTTAACTCTGTACAAAATATAAAAATTTTTCAGTTGGATAAAAAATCCAATGTTCGTATATTATGTCACTATATTCATCTTATGAATAATACTGAATCTGCAGTTGAAAAATGTAAAAAGAATTCGAATGATGTATTCAAAACAAAAATATCTAAACCTAAATCTTTGTGCTATAAAGTTGCTTGAATAATATTGAACATATCTATTTATACTTCAAATGCCGTTGTAGGATTACATCCGGTGAGAATTTTATTGTTTTCTGTCGTCTATAGTTAAATTATTGTATCAAATATTTTACCTGGCATTATATCACAGATCGAAAGATGAAAAAATATATTTCATACTGCTTTTTATATTTTTATGTAGGTATTTGACAGTTGACTTGATAGTCAACTATTTACGACTTCCTAGCTTCTGCAACCATAAATTATCTAAACAGCTGTGTCAATGTCATATAAAACGCATTTGCTATCTACCCATATTATTGTAGTCAACAGTTAGTAAAGTCAAATTGTTTTTTAATTTAACTATTTCATAACAATATATAAACGTAGATGTCATATCGGTGCTCAAACAATGAAGAACATAATATCTCAACTTCATATCTTTAATTTTAAATGTTAATATTTATATTAAAGTATATATAGAATGATTCATAAAAAATGATAACCATATCTACTATTTATAATGAATTTATTCAAAGTTTTATCGTTGGATTTTTTTTATTTGGATTATTTTTACAAATTATAAAATATGTTGATAGATTGATATAAGTTATTTTTGACATGCCAAATTTAATGATCAGAAACAAATATTCGTTACTTAATGTATAGTTGGAAAGGAGAAGTTTTTGTTTTAAAAACAGTAATTTTTATCTTCACAGCGCACTTAGTAAGTAATATAAAAATGTCAAGTATTTATAATTATAGACTTAAAAAATAATATTTAAAAATTAAAAAAATCAAATTTCGAAACTGTTATTTGAAGAAAATAAGGTGGTGAACATGATTGGTAAATCACTATAAATATAGGTACTATTTATATATTTATGAAAAAATTAATATAATTTTTTCAATTATTAATCCACTAAACTATTCACAATTTTTTATATATTTTTTTTTTTATTTATTGAGTGATAATAAAAACTAGGTACGGAATTACATCTTAAATTATATTTTTAATGATAAAAATACATGTAATAAAATCAGCCTCAACCCCTCCCGCTACTCATGAAAAAATGATTTGACTACTGCTGCGAGTCACGTTTCGTCATAAATTGTTTACCGTATACGAGTATACGACGTTTTAAGTGTTTAGGTGTTTTTCAAGATTACTTTTTTTTTCATATAGTTTTTTATTTGGAGTTTATTTTTAAATATTCATTGTTTCTAAATTGTATGTTGTGCTAATTTTGCACAAAACTATAAGTCTGGAATCGCTTATATTAAATTCTTTATTTTATGTAAAACGATAATTTTTTTATTTTTTTTTTTAGCCGTTTACAAGAAAAACAATTATTATCAGTGATAAATAATTTCTCAAAACCAATACACTTACTACTGATATATTATCATTTAAAATTATTTTTTGTTAATTCATGAATTTAATCCAATTATATCTAAAGAGTAATTTAAAGTCAACGCAGAAATTAAGAAGGCTTCTAAATTGCTTTTTCACGACATTGGTATATCGTATATACGATGTAAAACCAAGTATTGTATTAAAGTACCCAGTATATATTTTGACCCTCATTAAATACCCGATGTTTTTAATTAAAAAGCAAAAAAAAAATTAGACGCCGTACTGCTGCTAGTTGTAGTATTCGCGTTTATATTCTCGCAATAATTTTTACTGGAAATACGTACTCGTTTAGGAATATTTTGAAATATGTTTGATCGTACACGTGTTAATATAATATATTATATACGTATACGCACACGTATATAATAAGAACCGAACGAACACAACGATCATCAACTTTTATGGCGGCTTTCGGCATTAAAAACGTCAAGGGATATCGTCGGCGGCGGCAGCGGCGCGGTGGTCTAGTATCTTTTTTCATATTAGGGTTTATTGGGCCTTTTATATATACGACGTAAATATGTTGTCTCGTTATATTCCCTGTAGAGATTGGGTATTGGTGTTTTCCAGCGTCTCTGTTCCTCTCCACCGTCGACGTAATAACAACATTCCGCGTATATATTATAATAATAACAATATATTTACACACACACACACACACACACACACACATATATATATATATTATACATACCTACAGGTATACATTCACCACATATTATAGGATATATAGTATATATATTATATTATATATACACACTACTGTAGGAGAAGAATGGTATACACTATACATCTATAACACGATAAATTTATACTGTACCTACCTATATTATACGAATAATAATATTGTAAATATTATCATATATGTGTGTGTGTGTGTTTCGCTATATGAGCACACGCATACCTATCCAATTATTTAGGGCGTACCGAGTCTGTTGCAGCTACAGAGTACATAATATATTAGGTGTAAATAATACAATAATAATAATAATAATATACGTATGGCATTAAACTGGCTGGGTTGCGGTGCGTTGTGCGTGCGGTACGACGAGTAGGTATATCATATTGTTATTATCATAATAATAATATAAGTCGATCTAGTCTCGCGTTTTGAAATCCGAGTCTATTATTCCGTCCGCGTTAATTATACGGTAATATTATATTATAATATGATTATTATTTTCGCCAACGCGATAAATCTTTGTGCGGGTCCGCGGGGACGCAGTCGTCGTCGCCCCGCGTTGGGGGGGGGGCGAGCGAATAAATCCGCGAAAATAATAATATTAAGAACGACTACACATGGTAAGCTGATTCCTGTTTTATTATAGATACACGTACGGTACGTGTGTGGTGTTGACGTAGTCGTCGTCCGTATCGTGTAATGACGATTTAGTTCTGCAAACGGTTTCATACATTATAATATCCATTATCCTTGCGAATATGAAAAAACAGCTCGCGGACGTGCTAATACGATTGTAAACACGACGTGTGAAGTGCAACTACTCACCGTGGGGCCCTTTGCGGATTTTATTTTTTGGTGCTTATTTTTGTTTCATTTCAAGAGTAGGATTTTGCGTTATTTTATTACATTCTTAAGCGTTATAAAGTATTTTTTAAGTTATTGAGTCAATGAGATATCATACCTTCAATATGACTGTGCGTTTCATACACGCAAAAATAAATAAAATATATTTCGTTATATATAGGTAGTATAAATCATGAATATAAAAATTATAAACTCTAATAAATACACATCATCAAGTCGCAATCTGGCATGTACCTACTTTTTGTACATTTTACATTTATAATTGACTTAAAAAAATCTTTGAATATTTTATGAAAAAAAAAATAAATTTTATACCAAAAACCAATTTGTTTTAATTCAAATGCGCCCCCTTACTTTGCTGCGTCCTTGGCAACCGCCTATTTCGCCAACCGCTCTTTAGTTACGGCACTGGTGATGTGTATTATCATTCACGTCAATAACTGTTATTGAATAAGATTTTCGAAAGTTACTAAAATATAGTTTATTATAATTAAGTATTTAACGCATTCTCAATCAACCACCCAAACTCAAAACATAATAAAATGCACGTTGTTATTGTGTTGGGTATGTAACAATAATCTGAAATAGTCGATGGCCAGTTTCAATTATTAGTTTATGTTAAATATTTAAATAGTTATATAAGTTTTAAACTATCATATACCATAAGGGTGGATAGAGAAGTAAACACATAGTATACGTGGGTGGTTTGTACGCAGAAGAAAATAAACGGTAATAATATATTTATTTTATTAATATCTATATAACAATATGATTATTATAAGCAGTCTCCGATAGGTACCTTTTTTTGGTATGGTCACCGGCCGTATGTATGTTTCTCTAGACGATGTAATATGTATTTAGTATTATTACAGGCACACGGAATGGATAGTAAAAACAGACCGTTTTCCCCTTTTCATGTTTTTTTATAATCCATAAATTTACAAAATGTTTGTCGCATAAAACGAGTAATAAAATTGTATAGCTGTTCAAATAATGTTATATTTCGCGCTGCAAAGTGCTAAACTTTTAAGGTACCAATAGTTAGACATAAAAATAACATTTATGTTACAAATGAAAGTATAAAATCCTATAGACGTACGTACACTCGTTAAAAGTAACATGTCGACTGTTCAAATTGTATGGAGTCATATATAATATTCACATTTAATGTACTTAATACAGATGGTAACATAAATAATTAAAATAATTGTTTTAATGTTTGATATTAAATTATAATGGAAGCACAAAAAATAAAAAGTTATTTTGTATTCGTCGAACGGTTAGGTTTTGTACGATGTATAATGCATACCTATTTATGATATATAATATTTGCATAGGATTGAATAATTGTGTACGGAAGTGCATATGAGTGTTATAAATATACAGGGGTCCATCCACATTTCACCAGGAAACTTATAGTTTTGCAAAATTGTTCTACATTTCCAGCAGTCGTTTTTCTGTAATTTATAGGATAGTTATTTTTACAACGAATAAAATCAATAATTCATACAAGGTTTCCTCGATTATTATTGTTTGCATTCTTTAGTACTTGTAGTAGAACATACGTATGTTTTCAAATTTAAGACTAATATTATATACATGTCTGCAAAAGTAGATATTAGGATGGACCACGGTTTACCGTGATACTAACTAAAGGGTGTATATATATTATAATGTACACTGTGTATAGGTAACTAATTGCCCCGTTCCCGGATTATAAAATAATAACGAAGGACGATTATAATACGCTTTTATAATATACTTTAACGGGAGAGGGGCGGCAACGGAAGCGCCACCCTTATCGCGCGGAAGCGATAGTAATAATATTGAGATTAACCGTCCGAGAGTTGGTTAAAAATAAAATTAATTAACGTCGCCGACGAGTTCGTGTGACGGGATAACTTAAAAATAAAAAAAATAAAATCATTTTCGTCCCGGTCGCTGCTGTAAGTCGGTTTGCGCACGCAGACGATGCCTGACGGTCGGAACTCTATGACCGCCAGAGGGGAAGGGGCGCAACGGCGACAACGACAACTATACGAGCGAGACGGTTTTTAGATTCAAAAACTGTTGGCCGCCGCCGCCATTGCATCGGCAACATGATGGATAGAGGCTATAAATCAACGGGCCGATACAAAAGGAGAAGGCGCGCGCGCATTGCTCTGCAGACACCGATCGTGTGTATATATACATATAAATATACACATTCAATACATAGTCGAACGCCTGCTGCTGCTGCTGTTGCCGTCGTTCCACTTCTCCTCTTGGGTTCTAGAGTCTGTCTCGTCATCCCTCTCTCTCTCACCCTCGTCCACCTCCGATTGTTACCCTTAATATATAGATACTTCCGTACATACCCGCGACCCACCACTATAATCGTCTGCTGCCCGGCAATCCGCATCGGAGGAGCTTCGCGCGGCCTCTGTAATCGTTGTCCGGCTAATTTATTAATTTTCTACTACCCACATTCGGTCATTAATTATTGTACATACGCATATTATATAGTTTGACTATAAATCGCGGGACCACAGGCCTATACACCGCTTTTCAACCTCACCCGTTCGTTATATATAGGTTTTTTTTTTTTTTGAAGAACCATCCGGAAAAGGATACATGGCTAAGACCACGCAAATGTATTATAAGGGTCAACAAGTGATTATACCAAATGACCACTATAGCGTAGTACTGTAACTCACACACACACATACACATACACAAGAATACGAAAATATTCTATACATATCTCTGTACGTGGTTGTTTATGTGTGCACAATGGTCAGGGAAAATAAAATACGAGTTATCATTATGTATGCATTATAAATCGATTATTTAATAAAATACTAAGCATATATTTGTGTGCGGATTTATCCGATGGTTAAAAACAACAACAAAAAATACAGACATTACATTTATGGTATACATTATAATATATATATATATTTTTTAATACAACGTGACCGGTGGTGACGTGTAGTGTCATTCGGGTTCATATAAATTCATTAAATTCGTCGGATTTCGTCCGGATAATTTTCGTACCGTAATTAAATGTAATATTACTAACCTGCTTAAAAAAGGTATCATAAATTATGTCAATAGTATACGACGGACGTTTATGTGATTATTTCCTGTGCAAATATTTTGGCAGATTTCGGAGAATCAACTAATCGTTCAATCATTCAAAATTCAATATGCATAAAAAATAATGAATTAAATTCTTATTATTATATTTTTTTTAAATCAAAATTTTTGACACAATCACTGGAAAGCCAAACATTTGTTGATAATTGATAAAGAATAAAATATTAAAATTTCAAATATTAATATTAGTTATAATAATTATAATAATAATAAATGAACTTCAATTTTAACACGTGATTTTTATTTCGTTACTATTGAGTATCATTTTAAATAAAAACTATTTAAGCAGTATAAGTCATCGTGCATAGTTCATACTAATAATACCTATACATAATACTTTCATTGGAGTTATTAAAACGAGAAATAGTCTATACCTAGTTAGTTTTAAATATAAAATTGTAAATACGATCATGATTATGTATCCTACTAGTGCATTGGTGACGCTTAAATATATTTTTTTTTATACTTTTAATATTGTTAATTAAAATATTGAATAATGTTTAAAACCGATTTCGTTAAATAACGGAATAAATTCGTTTCAATACTTTGTTAAACCATAATCATTCTATAAGAATATGGGCAAGGACTGGAAAGTTAATTAATCATTCGACATCACTGAACATTAGACGATCGAAGACAGTATAGTGAGGAGTGATAACAATGGATTTATGAAAGCTTTAAATTCAATTAGAAAGTTTTTAAAAAGTATATTTTGTCAATATACGTACTTTGATTTTAAGGAGGTGCTGGTATTTGCGTAATAAAGGTAGGCTTATGGCGGAGAAGGGTATGAAGATGTTTTTGTATTGAGTTTTGGCTTGACTGAGAGCTTCCAAATTTATTATTAATAGCATTATTTATTTCGTTACCTTAAGTATTTTGTTTATTTGTTAAAGTTGCTTGTATACTTAACATATTTTTTAATTCAAGATCGTGATGCAAAATAAGTATCTGGCAGATTATTAGATTGTTTTACTACAAATGGTACGAGTAAGTTAGTGACTAATTCTACATTAGACGCACCTCGGAATCAATGCTTTTTGAGTAACCATAGTCTTCAAGTATTCGAACGAAATAAAGTTGTTTAGAGAAAATGAACAAGTTCATGAACTTAGTTAATTTTAAATGAATTTTCCAATGTCGGTGGTGTACATCTAATATTATATATCTACGTAAAAGTGTGATATATGAGTACATATTATAATATTATGCTCATATACTGAACTGCGTATGAAGCATATAAAGGACGCAATAGAGGTGGGTGAGAGTGAAATTTAGTGAAAAGATGTAATGCACCTACTCATCACAGTTCTCGAATAAAGAACCTAATTATACGCGCTCTAGAAGCAGTTAAATGTACGCTATCAAGTGTTTCATAAAGAAGGAGTTTAGGTTAATATTTTATAACTATTCGTGTGTATATGTTTATACTTTATATGTAATAATAAAATATTTTAAGTAGTGAAACATTTTACATTGTTGTTGCATATAGTACCTACGTATACAGTGACCTAATTTAGATAATGAAAAAGAAAGGTATTTTGTCCCTGAAATGTTACTGCGTTTCAAACTCCTTATTCATTATGTCTCTTTTAGATATTTTTACATAATAACTTATGTTTTTTTTTTCTAAAATTCAAATAACACTGAAAATACTAGCCTTGAATATTATACAATATACATGCAGTTGAAAATTTTAACTTAAAATTATATTTATATTTATATGGCTTCAGACGCGTAGACAGAGGGGATGTGTTGGGTTTTAAAACACCCCCCCCCCCTTGGAAAAATAAATATTTAATCCAAAAATAATTACTCACTAAAAAAATGCTTCAAGTTTGGTCAGAAAGGATTATATTTTTCATATATATATTTTTTAAAAAGGTTAAACGTATTTTATAATTTATTAATGTAATTGTATGACTCCATGATGGATGTCTGAACACCCCTCTCATCTCTAAGTTTTATTAAAATATTGAATTAAGACAACTTAAAAAAATTCTGGCTAAGTGATTGTGTGGCTTGCATTTCCCCATGCAATTGTATAATGTATTTGCTTATATAATAATAATAATCCTAAATTCTTCTTCTTATTTACGATATTATAGGTTCATATGATTGAAAAAGTTTGAAAAATATATTGTAGGTGTCCATTTTTTTTAATAAAGTATTAAATATGGTATTAAGTGAATACATAATATTTATTGTAATTTTTTGTTTAATGTATAAGTGGTAAAAATGAATTGCCATTGTAAAGTTCTCAAAATTCATAAATTACTATACACTCGTAATATAATATATACTATACTATAATATAATTTAATTTATAGGTATGTGAAAATTTGCACGATAGAAACTAACATTTTTAATTACATAATATTTTAATTTAATGTTTTATTTAAACAGTATACTATAGACTATAGAGTGTTGTACTTATCGGTTATTTATAATATTTTGGTAATTGTGAATCATAGTTTTGTTCACTATTGATCAGCATCTTTATACATTTTGTTCAAATACTATTATAATTATAATTATTTTTATTTAATCTAGATAAATTAAAAAAATGAATAGGACTTTGACTAGGACAAAATACACCTATATGGATATTATATAAAATTTGTGATTTTTAAATTATATTATTATATCACTGTGAATATTGAAATAATTGCATTTAAAAATGTCTAGTAGATTCTATTGGAACATTAGTATTAATCATTAATATAGTTAGTTATTATTTTACTCTTAACAGTCGTATATTAGACACGCTCCATATGGACACGTATTAAACGTGTGCTGATGAGAACACAATGATTATTAAACGTGACACTATTTTCTGTTCACAACAGCTGTTCAATACGTAAAAAAGCTCGTATTAAAATATCGTCGATTGATGTTGTAAATACATATTATTTAAGTATACATTTTAATAGCCAAAGAAAAAAAGCTTTTATAATTTTTAACTTTTACTAGTTATTATTATTAAAAAAAACTTACTGGAAGTATAACAGTTAACTTAGGTATGCAAATAGTTGAAAGTGTTAATATTAAATAATTGAACAAATAGGTACAATTCATATTTTCAAAATTGTTTAAAGAACGTCACACTGTCCATAATTCATATATAATTTTCAAACGCATTTGACGATGTTTTTTGTAGTATATCGAACGATCAATATTATATTTGAACTATAAAAGCCTGCAAGTATTTATTATTTTATTTTCAATTGAGTAACATCAAATTTTAATCAAACCATCATAGTCTGAAAAAAGCATGTTTTCATAAAAATATTGATACTGTCGATGATGTGCTGTCTATGTTTCAATAAACATACTAACACAACTGTTAAATAATTTATTAAAAATTACTTATAATTGTAATACGATAAAACATGGTAATTATAATGGAATATTCTTTGTATGCTAAACGCAAATTATATAAAAATAGAAAATATTTTTCATATTCTCAAATTTTAAACTTCACCTTCGTCTATGTCTAAGTATAAGTGTGTATAAAAATAACATTAACTAATTTTGATACTGTTTTTGATTTTATTAGAAGAGTAATTTGTGTATTTCAGTTACAAAAAAAAAAAAAAATTAAACAGATAATATGATTATAATTTATAAGGACCATTCATTATATTTTTGTTATGTTATGCTTATCTCAGTTGGTAATTTATGATGAGCATGATATATTTTCTAATGGTTTTAAAATGTCTGTTTTTACAAATATTGTCACAGCCTGGTTAAATGTATAGTTCTACACGTAACTACCTAAATTATCTTAAATTTAAATAATTTAATACTTACCTAAACTTACTACTAGCTAGTGTCGAGGTGAATTTCTACGTGAGACTAATGCATAAGAATTAATTTCTATAGCCATTTTATTTGTTTATATTATTATTACCGTACAAATGATAATAATACATGATAATAATAATTAAATTTTTTACTCAAAATGAATGACTAATAACTATTGGTTTTAATTTTAGATGAATGCAATAATTCGCTAGGAATGGAGTCTGGAAAAATACTAGATTCAGACATAGTTTCTAGTTCTTCTTATGACTATGGAACTGGACCACATAGAGGCCGGTAAGTGATGAAAATCAATTTCTTACAATATTTAAAACTAACAAATAATAATAATTGAGTAGGTATAAAAAATATTTTATAAATTGCGTTGTGTGGACTATTTTACATTAATATATTATTAGTTATAAATAAAATAGAAAATATTATAATATCTATTCAACGTTTAATAATTTAATATTATTTTATTATGTACCTAATTAACTTATCAATAAATTAATAAAAACTCTAAATATATTAGAATATATATAAATGGATATTTTTATATCCAATACACATGGTTTTATACACATCAGTTCATGTTGGTAAATATACTTATATTTGAGTGTTAAATTATCGATTCAAACAAAAATTCTAATTAAAAAATAAAATCATTTAGGAGAAAATAATTACAGAGGGGTAATCAACTATTTTTTTTCAGTTTGTTTCCATTATATTTGTATTAAGTACCTAAATAATATGATTTCTATGCAACTGACAGTTAATTGTACATACAGCATGCATATTATAAATTAATTTTTATGTAAAAAAACAACTGCTATATCATATTATATAATAATAAACAATACGTATTGGTACGTTTTATATTAAACATAAGGTTTAGTTTTCTCTAGAATATTTTATTTATATGTCAATTCGTTAATGTAATTTAATAGTTGATTTTTAATATTGTGAAATTAAATTAAAGATTCTAAATAACAGATCGCTATAACTAGAAGCTTTCATTAAAAACGCATACAACGAATTCTATTGTATAACGCAATATTACGTTAGATATTGTTCAGAACATTAATTGAATTTCATATATTATTTACAATATACAATGTATATTATGTATATTATACATGACATAATACTATGAACAAATATTAATCTAAATTATATTATATTATTGTAACTTTTTCACTCAATAGAAGCACTATTACTCCCATTGATAGTAAATTTAATAATATTATTATAACATAACATATAATAATAATTTATTAATATGCTTTTAATTGTATAGCATAATTATTTAAATGTACCTATTATTTTTATCTTTGATTGGTTAAGTTAGTAATATATTCTAGTGTACTACTTTTAGCCAATAATACGTATTTTAAAATACCTCGGGGGTTATGAATATTATAACTCATTGAATTTAAAAGTTTTAATTGGACGATTTCTAAAAATAATTCAAGCTAGTTAAAGAAAATTCTTTTTGAATACTACTTATTTTGTAATGAGTACAATATTATGTATACCGATATTGGATTAAAACTCTTTATTTATTAATATTAGTTGATTGTATTAACTCTTATCTATATTTGGTTTACTCTATATATGTGATTTGTTTAACTGTAAAAACTTGTTACTTTAAAAAAAAAAAAATTGAAAAGTTTATGATACACAGTACTATTTATACTAATCCAGTGTTTTCACTTTTATGTAAATATATAGCTACTACCTACCTTTTATTATTATTTTTTTTTTTAAATAGTAATAGTTATTGATATTTACTATTTAGAATATCACGTATTTTTAAAACAATGAATTTTTATTATTAAAAAAAAATCATTCTCATGTTATAAATTTTTTTCATGTTATAAAATGGCGGTCTCTTGTTTATTTTTATTACAATATTATGCTACAGAATATTTCATTTCTGAAAATGTAGAAATGTATCCAAGAAGTAACTTTTATAACGCTTAAAACACTTAAATTTACATATATATAATATATAATTATCAATAATATTAAAAAAAAAAAAAAATACACAAATAATGGTTGAATAAAAAAGTATATCATTTAATTAGTGACTTATGTTTCTAAAATGAAACATAATACTTCATTACATAAAAATAAATATTATAAATTGAAAAGTTACACCATATTAATAATTTTTTTTTCTATATAAATATCTATATCTTAAAACGATATTCTTTTATTAATTTTATCAAAGAAGTTATGTTTTCTTTATACTAAAAATTACTCTTAAATTCCCTTAATATAGTAATTAAAATGATTCATTTTCCTTAAAAAAAAACATTAAATTCAATAACTGTTGTAATATATATATTTATATTTTCTATAAATGAATGTTATTGTATAAACTATTAACCACCTAATAGTTGAGACTAATTGTAACAAAAAAAATCTAATCAAATGTACGAAATTATTGACATACATTGGGTACTAAAAACAAAATTTTCACGAGGAAAAATAGTGAACTGAATTAGTTTATTTATGTGATTAACGATTGATCCAGTTTTTTTTTAACTTTGGTATGAATGTTCAATAATAGTTAATATTATCAGCTATTGCATGGATAAATTAATTATCAAGAAAAGGTTTGGATTTCTGGTTAATCTATCAGATTAAGTCATTTTATTAGTTTTTACCCATTAGTAAGAATGTAATTAAATATATTTATAGTTTAAATAGTATTAACTATAATATTAGCACTATAAATTTTCCAATAAATATTGTGTGTTTCTAATTTTTTGAAGTGGAAATTAAATATTTTTCTATATATATTCTTAGTTTCAATTTATAAGTATTTGTAGATAACAGGTGTACCTACACGAATAACATAATAATTGTTTAAATAATAATATGAAAATCTAAAAATATTTATGTAAAACTTTAAACTCAACATATTCATAACGAAATAACATAATTATTCATAAGTGTATTGTACAATTAGTCATTATTTATCACTTTAAATGTTTAAACGCAGATGAGACATAAGCGTTTCAATCGATTTTAATTCGAAAGGTCATCGACGCGCTTGCAGTATTTCAAAGATATTTCAATCGCTGTCGCCGCCGTCGCATTATATTTATCAGGATTTATTTTTTTTTTCTTCTGATTTTATTTTATATTTTATCCGCCTACATCCCCCCGCATGGGGTTATAATATGCCACCGCGTTTTTTTTTCAGTCAGTCGAACAAATTTAACTACGTGACCGAAATACATCGGAGATTTTAACGAAGTCGGCAGACTGGAAAGATACTGCGACGTGGGTATACGGCATTGGCAATATAGCCTATAGGTGACTGCTCGGTGGTGTATATAGATATAGAAATATAATGTTGGTAGTTATATTCATATATCGGTGGACTCACATAATACTAATAATCATAAATTCGTTCACAGTATTATAGTGTATACTGTGTACATGCTTACATAATATAATATTCTCACGCACATATGGTTACCGCAAATTACTATCGTTGTTTGTTGCATTGGAAAATGTGGTACGTACTTATTAGCGACATACGAGTAGATGTGGAAATAACGACACAAATTTCTAGTATTAATACGATTTTTAATCGTTTATATAAGTTTTATAATATTTATGCGATGTTCTAGTTGTATGATAGGTTCAATGGTATATATTGAGTTGAAATCAATTTTGAATTTTTTCACTGTATTCTCAAAATAAAGTTAATGATTTGAATTTTTTAAAATAAAAGATTGTAGTCCAGACAACTATATATACAATATACTTGTGCATGATGATTACATGGATTCTAATAAGTATAATAACTATAACAGACACAATCTAAAGATCTAAAGTGTTTTATAAAAATATATGAATCAAGTGTACAAAGATATTTCATCAATAAATTAAAATCGAATAAACGTTTATAATTATTATATACAGTTATCAAATTCAGATATTGGATTTAGGTAGGTTCAGTTCGGAAATAACAACACAAAACAACTGAATAATTGAATATTATTGTCCAATGTAATTGTAAAACAATAATAACTTAATACCTTAATTAACAGAATAGATAAGTGTATAGATTAAATATTAAATGCACAGGCTATAACAGAGCTTTAGAAATTAGAGTAACGAAGATTTATAAACGCAATATGTTTAATAAACGACAATTAATAAATTTAAAACTGCTAACAATAAATTATTTTGTTAAGTTTTAGTGTAATAAACAATACTTAAACCATTTGTTTTCTTTAATAGAAATAAAAACTTATTCGGGACATTTTTTGTGTTTTTTAGACTGCTTAAGAATTAAATCATAAATCATTTTTTAAGGACGGTTTTCTTATTTTCACATTTTAAAAGAATTTAAATCCCCATCTCAATTACAATGATATAATATATGGTTGAAGCGGGTGTGTAAAAAAAAATATATATATACACATACGACGTACCAGCTTTATACCTGCAGCGTGTGCAATACTTTTGGCGTTGGTGACCTCTTTCGTATCGTATCATATAGTACTGAAATTTTTTTTCATCCACCGAACCCCATCCCCTATAGACACCATCCTCGAGGGTACGACGACCTTCAGTTCCGGAATTCGTACGGGTATATACACGATAATAATACATGTACCGCGTGTACGTGTACGTGACCGATTTTTCTCTCTCCAGCACACGTGAGTATCGTACGATATATTATTATACATTCGTATACATCGGCTAATCGGGCGCATAAACCTTTTCTCTATTTCACCGCGTCCAAACCGCCAATATTGTTTGTTTCTTTATCGAATCTACCTCGGTGGATATCACAATGATATATAATACGTATAGTATTACCAATAAATGTTGAGGTCACCGAGAAAACCGTCGACGAATGCAACTGTATGCAATTGTATGCAACTGCAACAGTGATCAGGGATAACGCGTATGCTAATAATATTATAATATGAGTAGGTAGCGTCTTGTTTTGAAAAATATCGAAATCATTATTGTGAACCACAAAAATAATATCTAATAATATAATGATATAGTGTTATTTGTCACAACTATTAATATTGTCCTTTATTCTTTGACTCGGCGTTTGCGGTTCTAGTCGAATTCGAGTCTATAGTAAGACGTCACGATAACAATCATATAATATATTGTAGGGATATATTATACGGTCACTACAATCCAAACCGTCGGGGTTAAACGTCTAACGTATACTCATAATGAGAAATTTTGAATAATAATTATTATATTGGTATGGTTATTCAATTAAAATGACTTGTTCAGTTTTTTAATTGAATCGTCATCCGTCTAATAACTATGTCTGGCCATGTTACGTGATATAAATTTATACGCATCTATAGGTATATTTTATGCTTTGTGAAATGTATTTTTAAATTAAATAATTTACTATAATAGCGTAACGGTACCAACGCTAAATGCATTACAGATAAAATTCTATGCGAATTTCATTAGCTCGTGGTTACATACCAATAATATTTTTGGTTTTAAATAAACATTATACGAGCTATCTTTATATTTCTGTATTAATTTTAATAATATATTATTTTATATTAGACGTTAAGTTAATTAAATCTCTTTTACTTTTTTTATAGTTAGTACTATAATAGAGATATTCATCAGTATTTATATTTTATGTTTAGTTAATCATTAAACCGAATATCTCATTTTGATATGACAATTTATTATATTACTGTCAAAATCGAAAACAATTGATTTTGATTGGAAAATAAATTATATCGACTGAGTATTCAGTATTGGTATATTATGTCATAATGCATTTACTTGTGAAAACTAGGAACTCAACATGATTGCTTGCAGCTTTCTTCGATCGTACTATATTGCATTACATTATAGCTACTTCCGACTTTCTGAGGTTCCCGGAAATCATCCCAGATCGTAAAATTCGTTAGTACCTACTAGTAAAAATATATTACATTATTAAATATCATCGCTGCAATCGGCAACCCATAAAAACGTTATATTCGAATGTCTTTCATATAATTTTTTTTTCGAATACCTAGTTTTAATGGTAATGCCTGAACAGTAAGCATAGACAAAATATCACCTTTCTCACGGTAAATACTCTAAACAAAACCATTTTATTTAAGTTAATGTGATATTTTTAACGAAATTATTTGATTATTTTTAGGTTATTAGCTTACTTTATTTAAAATTGTTTTACTTGAGTTTATTTTATATGGAAAAATATATTAAAATAGATTAATTCCGTGTTTTCTTCAATAAGTACATATTGGAGTGAATCAACCTAACTTAACTTTATGAAGATTTTTTGTGTTTCAGTGTATTTTAGGTATTTGGTCACAAAGTGATTGATCGTTAAGTTTTTCTTGAGTATGTTGTATATAAGTATAGTCAGTTGAAAAAGGTGAGGTGAAGGGAATATATTTCACATGGAATTTATTTCCGATGCTTATAATAATATTATATTATTAATACTTTTATAAAAAAAGTAATGTGGGTAATACCTAATAAGTAATTTTTTTTTTTTAATATTTTGATAAAATATGAATATTTCTTGGCTGTTTTTGTCAGAACATAACTTGTGTAATTGGAAAAAACCAAGGGATACAATTTCATGTTTATGATATAACTAGATGCTTGTCATCTCAATGAATTGGCTATATGGCTGTTCATTGTAAGGTTATAAATATTACTCCCTAGCAATATATTTGATGAAAAGACAAAAAATCGCTATATTATTAATTTAGGTATATTTGTTATTTTAGTCTATGTGTTAAATTAATCAATTTATCTTTAATCCTTAAATTAAGTTTTTAATGACCAAAGTGTATTTTAAAAAATCATCTGCTTTTTTACAATAACGACATTATATTATCGCCACTAGTTACACGTTGAGGTAGTTTTTTAGTGATAAGAAAAGAGTTAGTTAAAAAAATCTTTTATTCTTGAAATAAGTGGATTTTTTTTTTTATGAAAGGTTTTATATTTGTTTATTTTTTGTAATATTGTAACATAATAATCATATATCAAACAATGATATTTATATTTATATGTATAATCTAACTTAACCTAACCTAACCTAATTTATCTAACTTATCTGATGAATACAAACCAACTATCATATCAAAACTAACAGTCTCAAATCGAAATATCAGACCTGAGACCCATGACTTATGTAGGTACCGTTAAAAAATCATTCAACCCATACGGAAATGTATAGATTCGGGATACACAACCACGTAATAATACAGTTTATAACTATAATTTTTTTTTTTTTTTTTTTTAATAAACTATAAAATACACGACATAAATCGCATTAAATAATAAACTATGCATTTCAGGATATAATTATAGGACGCATACCTACTCACGTACGGGGTGTGTTTTGTGACGTGCACTATTACATCGTTCTGACTAAAAAAAAAAAAAAAAAAACAACAACAACAGCAACAAAACGTATACACTTAAATATGTGTGTATTTATATTTTTTATTTACCTGTCAACGCCGACTAACGTGGCGTTGGGGTGAGGTCCGTAATGTGAAAAATTGTTGTACTTATAATAATATTATTATTATACGTCCTATCCCATTCGCGCTGGCGCGTTTGCGTTTTATGTGCGCGTCGACCCGTTATTATGATTTTTTAATCAGCACAAAAACCCACCGGTTAAAAACGGTCGACAAATTAAGCTCGTATAATATAAAGTTCAACGGGGGTCGCCGCCGTGCAGTCAGTGTTTCTCTTTTTATCATCGTATTTATTTTTTTATTTTTATGACGAAAAAAATAAAAAATATACCGTCATCGTGTCAGACGCCGACCGTAGATGTTATAAATTATAATATTGTTATTATTAGAACGTCGTGTATTCCCGATGATCGATCACTAGAGCAATACGTCACGTCTTGTATAGGTACGCAAACGTCATACTACGCGTCAGGCGTGCAGTCGCGTATCCGTGTTGGCACAATATTAATATTCTATTCAGTTGTTGACTGCACAGAACGATATTATGATATGATAATCATAGTCTATAATAAATATAGTAATCAGATCTTTTATTGGTAAAAAAAAAATTGGATTCAAATACAACGTTATCATTATTCAATAGCTGTATGATTTATGCGAATAAAACATAATATCATATAATGTATGCAGTAGAGATGTGATGGCGTTTTGAAATAATTAAATAATTTCAAATTTAAGACTATTATTAATATTAGTGAAATTATGATTGATCAATAGACAATAATCCCTCAAATTTTAGGTTTTATAGGTGATTAACGAAACAAGAAAACCGTGTTAGTTTTACAGTCACGCATATTTAAAATTTTAGTTTATCTTTTTCTGTATAGATTACACTTTTTGGACAGAATAAGAAATGGTAGGCAGTTGTTTTTTGTAACAGCATTATGGATTGGATCTAACTGGACTCTATCTGATTATTTTAAGTAATCAATTTTTGATTCTCTCTGTACACTATTTGAACGGAATAATGGACACACTTTTGAAAATGGCGAAACCGTGCGTGTGAAGTTGTTTCCTCTTTTTGTTAACCGATTTTTTCCAAATCTCTACCAATATATTATTGCAAATAATTTTCAAAAATATTTTAAAATTAGATTTTAATAGTATTTCATAGTTTATGGGTCAACTTAAAGTAGTCCACATAAGTTATTCGAACATCTCAACTTAGCCAATATATTTTATTCAAACAGAATACGATACGACTTGACGAGTACACACAACAAGCTTGTTTTACGGATATATTTATGTATTTTTTTTTAACTTTGTCGTCGTTGTACGTAGTTTGTCAAACTTTTCAGGTCACATACTCACATAGTATAATTTAAAGGGAATTTCGATATAAAAACGGTCTGGAAATTGCCAAAAAAATGGATGTACGTGCGCGTTATAATTCTGCTGCGCCATACTCTACGTATTCGAAATAGTGGATGGTCACAAAAATCCGGTCGCGTTGAGAATAAATAAAAAGTGTTCGGACGATTCCTTCAAATATTCCGTTATTCGTCTATTATAAGAGACGATAGATGACCGACGGTTTAATATAAAATATACGTATTATACGCTTCTTTACCTATATGTCGACGCATATTACGGTCTACACCCTTCGTGCACTCCATATCATATTAAGCTCAGTGTAGGTATAATTTCATATTTTACCAGATACAGGGGCTAATACAGCTATTGCTTATGCAGGCACACGCATTATCATTTGACCGCCGTGCTGTTAAAAAAAATTAAGTTCGTCCTTCGCACTCTTATGTTGTGGACATTTTGGTTGATGTACCAGTGGCGTATTTACGGGGGTGGTGTAAGGGGTTTCCACCCTCCTCCCCTAAAACCAAAATATTTTATATAATGGTTAGAACAAAATAAAAACGAAGTACTAATATCTCGTAATTTGTATCATAAAATATATAATATAACCCCCCACCCAAAAAAAAAAAATCGTATCTACGCCACTGGATGTACCTATACTGTATTTATACTATATCGGAAGTAGGTACTTATATTTCAGTTATACTACTTCAAACAATGTAAAGAAGTATATAGAATATTCAATATATAAACTAATCTAAATTATTATTGAAGCACGATTTTTTTTTACAATAAATATTTTAACTTTTGTATTTCTGTTTTTTTTCTATATTAACATGCTATAGTTATATGTATTATAGAAATATATATAGTCTGCAACTACATTTAGATATTTTCATATAGAATTGTAATGGCTGATAATAGTAATTGTACAAATTAATTTGATATTCAAAAGTTTGTACGATGAATGTTGATTCATATTATGTTTCATACTTGTATGGTAAAATATTGATTACACATTCATGGTAGTGGTATTAATTATTAAATCAATCACAGTTTTACAAATGTATTAAAAATCGTATAATATATGCAGAATATACATATAATGCAAAATATACAAAGTATTTAAAATTTGAATGTATTCACAGAAAATGTAAAAAACAATTTGGATTAAAAATGATCAAACCAGAATCCGTCATCTGAAAAAAATGTAGCCAGCATTAACTGAATATAACCCCAATTGAAACCGTCATACATTATTTTGTTTGCGTTCTGTTTCGATCCCTATATTCAATTACATTGCAGAAAATTACTATGACTATCATGCTAATTTATTATTATAATTTTGAGCTCTTCAATAAGTATTATTTATGATTTCATTTATTTTTCAATATAATTTGGATTATCCATTGGTCATTAAAAATTTGGATTAAAAAAAATTGCTATTTACATTTTAAAATTTCGTGACTTATCATAGTTTACATGCCTACACGAATTAACATTGTGCACAATATATTCCTAATAAGATTTCTAAATTCGACTTAGTGTGCATAATACGCGTATTAAGCCGAATTGAATAATTTGTTATTTTTTATATTAGAATCTAATGTGTTTTGAAAATTCATTAAACGTTACTTATAATAATTTAGTTAATTTATTCTAATTAGAATTTAATTGTATAATATAATAAAAATACTTAATATTAAAATTATTATTAGGTAGATTTTTTTTTATTGTAAATTCATAATAACTACCGACTAGAATATTTTTTTATATTTAGTACCTGAAACAATGTTACAATGTTATATTCATTGCATTTATATTCTTTAATGCTTAATTACAAATATAATTATAATTATTATAAAAAATAACACTTAACGTTTTATGGTTACTGTTTTTTTTATAAATCAATTAAATATTAAAATATCATAGTAGTTGTTTTAGTTTTTACTTTGTGAAATAATTAACACAAACAAAAATTTTATATCGTGTAGGTATATAAAAATATATTTAAATTAATTTTTAATTGTGAGATCAAATATTAAAATAATTTATATTTAAAATTTAAAATAATTCTTTTATCTACAATTCCTTTAAAAAAATAATTTAAACCAACTTGAAAGAGGCTTTTAAATATATACAGGTACCTACCCATTAATTATTATTATTAATAAACAATATATATATATAAAGTAAAAAACTGATTTTTTTTTCATGATTTCGTTAATAACATCATAAAGAATGAATGTTGTCTTGATTTTTATTTCTTTGTATATTATGTCATTTTTTTCATTTTGTTTTTATCATATTTCTTCAACAATTGCCATAAATACCCAGACTTTTTCGCTTGGGTTGTAAATTCAAAGTAGTTTTACATTAACTTTGTTGTCATTCTCATTTTTTTTTTTAAAAGGTATATTTAATTTAATTTCTTTTTTTTCGCTTCCAAAGATGCTTTGATTTCTATTTTTCTGTTCTGGAAAAAGACATATTTATAAATTTACCAATATAAATATACATATATTTATATAAAATTAAACAAACAATAATGAAAAAGCACAATATACTTATTATAATATATATATATATATATATATATATATATATGTTGTTATTGTTTTAGCTTAAATAACATGTTAATCAACTTACAATTGTTTAAAGGGGATACTTAGATGATTTAGAAGTGATAGTTGCATTCGATTTACATACCTAATATTATATTATTATAGAAAAAATTATTTATAATTATATATGTTACTTTGACATTCATTACAGAAACCATAGCAGGCACAAAAATCAACAAATTATCATAAAAGTGGCATTATTATAATGTATAATATAACCAAGTAGAATAATGAGTATAATAAGCGTGTGCCATGTAAGTTATAGTAATATTATTACAAAAGCTGACCTCGACAAAATATTTTATGGTAACATTTAACTGCACCATTGGGCATGAGTTCTAAACAAAATACACATCTTATAACTTAAGTACTATAGTATAACTTGAAATAATAGTATAATTATTTCACTTTGTATAGTGTTTTATATGAATAGCTAAAATTTTAAAGTTTTTTTATTTTTAAAAATGAAAAATAATAATAGTAATAATAAAAATCAATTAAAACAGTGATGTTATCTTCTTTTTTTAAAATTAAAGTTCCAGTTCAAGAAATATACAATATTATACACATTTTACATTTTCTACACTATGGTATTTTGTAATATTATTATTAGTATTAAAGACATTTAATATTATGATTTTTCACACACCTTTAAAATTATAGCATGACTTTAATTAATAATTATAGTTTTTTTTTTTTTTTTACCAAATCACATCTTCAAAGTAGATTGATTTGGTTATAAACACCCGACCGTTTAACCTGTAAATACCAGTAATTAACCAATAAAATTTGTAGAATTAAGATGCTTGCACGTATAATCCGTCTGATGCGCGTACACTATGAGACTATATTATTATAATAATATGTGTAATTATTATTTTTAAAAAAAAAAACACGCACGTCAGTCCGAAGAGGTGTGTGATGGCGGAGGCCTTTTGATTTGCGCACATCGCCGGGGAAACTGCAAATGACAAGCGCTCGACGTGGGTTCGCGGAGTGGTAAAAAATAAAAACTACCGTCAAAACGGCGCGGACAACGGGGGATTTCCCTCTCAACGCCCCAGAACCCCCTAACCACCACCACGACCCGCTCCACATGCACAAACACACGGCCGTAATACGATTTGCCAACGGATTGAAAAGTAATACGATATTTAATGGAAAACGTGCGTTCGCCGACAAGTGTGTGTGTATATATATATGTGTGTGTGTGTGTATATATATATATATGTGTGTGTGTGTATGTATTATATTATGACGTGATGTTCGTGTAGAAAGCATAACCTGGTGTTTTAACGACTGTCAGCAAAATCGTCTTTTAGCAGCGCTGCCGATGGGCGGAGGATATCGACACCAACTACAACAGCCGTATTTTCACGTGTCGTACATTTATCTCTCGTCAAGACGATAATATTATACTCGGTGTATACACGACAAGACGTAAAATGTCGCGCGTATCATCAAACTATACACATAGTGTACATATTGTATATATATATATATATTATGTGTTAGTCGTTATTATATTACTATTATTATTATTATCATCATCCGGTTCACGTGCTTACGACGATATTTCAAACTTTATAAGTACCTACCTCCCTATTGCGAAACAAAAAGTTTTCCGAGTGCACGCGATACTAATACACACTATACACAGACGTCGTATTACTATTATTATGTACAATATCTATATGCAACAATATATCATAGTGTATACACCCGATGCCTTGTTAAAAATGTTGTGTGAATATATACGTATATATATATATTATAATGTTCTCGTTGCAGGATGCGGTCGTGTGCAATATTAAAAAATTTGTAATAAAAAGGTATTAACGATCAAACGAAGCGCCTTGCGATCTGTACGGATAAGTCAAATAGTATAGGAAGGAGCCCCAAAAATTAAAGAAAAAGAACTATGAGACTGTTTATGATTAACATCGCTAAATTACCGCATGACAAAAACTTTTCTGAGTGGAAATAGGTTTTTGTAATTGAATTTTTAGAGCAAGTTTTTTCAATTTTAAGTTGCATGCTATAATTAAACACTTCATGAATAAATAATACTATAGCTGTAGTACCTATAGTGTAGTTGGTAATTTTGGTAAATTAAATTAATAACCACGTAATTTTAAAACCATATAGTTAATTTTATATTGAATTACAAGTTATAATAATTTATTTTTTTTTTTTTCAAGAAATAATAATGAAAATATAAATTATTATAAATTATTAGATTATATAATTTTATAATTTAATTTATTTATATCACGTTTTTTATAATGATCAAATAAGTAAATTGTTAAAAGTTTTGTTGATATATAATTTTTTTTTTTTTTAATTTAAATCAAATACCAAAAACAAATAGTGTTAAAATAATTGAATTTACAGTAAATTTATTATTTTTAATAATTTCTTCACACTTTTTTTTTTTAAGTTAAACACTAATGACTACTAAAATGAAAAATAATCTCTTTATCATTTAAATAAAATGTATCTAAAAAGTTGTTACATTAAACTTTTTTAGTAATCCTTCCCTTACTCAAAATATGTAAACAATATATACATTACATAACACAAAAAAACGTATCATTGTTAAAACAATACAATGAAAATTTACTTTCACGACACCGCCATTATAAATTAGTTTATGGTTCAGTAAATTCATAATATTTTTATAATATATTACTGTTAAGTATTGATATTAAAATAGCTGGTATCATGTAATAACACATTAAAACACGTTAAAACTTGAGTACTGAGTATGTATTAATTTGTGCACTAGTGCGGCAGAATTTCTAAGTTTATCCTTTTTTGACCTGATAAATCATAACTTGATTGTGAAATAAAATATTATAACAGGGTAATTCATCAAGCATACTCACCTTTATTTTTTCAGTAGTTAAGTAATTCAAAATTTAAGTTTTTTTAATTTTAAATAATATAGGTACTTCTTCTTTTTTTTTTTATCAAATCTAATACTCTTTAAACATCATTTAGTACATCATCGAAAAATATTACTATATAATAATTAGTTATCATATTATGTATGACGAACATCATATTTTTAACTGATTCTCATTAAACATTTCCCTATTTCCCGTCTGAGAAATTTTTCTGTTTGCAGTCTTGTGTTGTATAGGTTCTAGATGTGAATAATATATTAATTATTTTAAATTATATTATATAGAATACGTCGTAGGTAATGTTGTTTTGCTAATTTCGTATTTATTGCAGATTGTTAATTGTATATTGTACGTTTTAAACTAATAAAATTGAAAAAATGCATAGAATTTTAAGTATATTCGTGATACATATAATTTTACATAATACATACAATGGTATTTACAATGTACCTACAGTTAAATAGTTGTCGTTGATACTTGATAGAATATCATTGGTCGTAGAAAGTAAATACAGAAAGATTATATAATATGTACTTATCTCTTTCTCTCTCTCTCTATTTACCTACCTATGTATAAATATACATATAAGAATATACATGACTGCATTACAAAACAATATTACTTTAGGTTTGACTTCCCTTTTGTTTGTCTCCGGCAAATTCTATATATCTATTTGGGTGTGTAGCGTAGTCTGTAAACTTTAAACATGTATATGGTTTTACCCCTGTTAATTTGCATGCATTTGCCGATTTGAATCATTTCCGATCTGATTATAATCGTTTACTTGCTAACTACCTTGAAAATATCTAACGAGAAAGTGATTTCAAGCATCCAACTATTAGGAAGTTGCCCGAATTCAAATCCAAAATAATGAGATCAACGTATGCGTGTAGGTATACCGGGGGTCACTGATATCGTAAACTAATTGTAAGTCGGATTAATAGAGATGTGTACACTATCAAAGATAGCGCCTCAGAAGCTTAATTAAATAGCGATTATTTTATATGGTAAATATTACAAGTGTTATACTTAGTGCCTATAGTTGACAAGTAGAATAGATACTCAGTAGACTGGGTTACTATTCAATAACCAAGATTAACTACTTCGAAAATGTCTAGAGCATTAGGTATATAATATACGAATTTCAGTTAAAGTCAAATTGTTTTGTTTCGTGATAGTATTCATACTTGGTTTAAATACACAAGCAAAAAAAATTGAAGTTATTAGCTTTCTGAATACAAACTTTACATGTACAACATATAACATTAGTATATTATTATAACTAGGTAGGTAAGTAATAATTTAATATTATATTATGCTGATTAATCTATTGATCAGAAGAGAAATAAATAACACCTATTTGAATAACAGTACGAGGTAATTTTACTAAAATAAAGTTTTTAATAAATCATCTAATATCTACTGCTTGAAGTTTTAAAATTAAAAATTGTTTATATATTTCTCTTACAATGTTTAGTAGTTATGTATAATGTATATACAATACGTCGTATTGGCTGAAAAGCATAAGCAATTACCTACAATATAATTCCTAAAATCGATTAACGGTTGTTAAAGTTTTTGAATATGGAAATAATAAATAAAATAACTGTAATAATTGCATAAAAATATGTTTAACAGTCTTAAACGTATTTATATTTATATGGAAAAATAAAATCAATGACTTTCATCTTTTTTCATAAACGATCTTCTACGAATCATTATTATTATTTTTTTTATTCATATTTATCAAGGAGTTAGCGTATTAAAGAATAATTATACAAGTAACATCATATTAGCATACATTAAAATAATATAAAGTATAAAAAATAAAATTTTAGTAATACTCGCGTATTACTCGAGAAAATTGTTTAATAATACTGATAACGGGATAATTGAATAAAATCGAAAATATTACAATCTACATATATTCCAGATAACTAATCTAAGATAGACGTTTAATTAATAAAAATAGTATCAAAAATCGATTGTTTATATTTTTTTATACACATATTTATACAAAGTATATCACAATGATTTGACACGTTCAAATTTAATTTTAATGTAAAATTGCCATATCTCTACGATGTACTGTGTATAATACTATTTTATAATATGTTTTTAATGTATTATTAAATATTTCATTCTGTAGTGGTGCTTTTCACGGCAGTATGTTTAGCTC
>VUJU01000628.1:10265-42418 GCA_009835225.1 Aphis craccivora | reverse complement strand
AAGTCAGTATTCTAGTGTCGCGGCAGCGTGTTTTCCTAGTCCGACGGCGCCCGGCTCTCGTTTTTTTTTCGCTCTATTAACTCGGTTGAAAAGTGAAGTATACACGTCGACACGCCACTAGTTCCGCTTTGGCGGCAGCGGAATTACGCACACGTATACGAATAATCGCTGATTGCGCTCATCCGGCCGACTCGTCGGTCCCCGGTAAAAACGTTAACGTCAACCGTTTCTATGGCGCTCGTGTATCTATATAATAAAATACGAATCGTCGTCGTAGACTTGTCCTCTATACATATATGGCACGCGAAAACACACAAGCACACACGCACACATATATATATATAAATACGTACGACCTGCAGAGAGGATTTGTCAACCCACCCGTCGCGCGCACCCTACTGCAACTCTCCAAAACTCGCCCCTGCTAATTATATACGATGCGATGACGCGCGGAGGGTCGTTATACATACAATACCATAGGCAGCGGGAGTGCCACGCTGTGTGTGTGTATATATATTTACTGATGGCCGTATGTGCCCAAAGTTTTTTCTCCCTCTGAACGCCTTCCAATCCTTCTCTTTTCCTCGCTATTTCGTACTCTCACACGCGCCCTACACAGATCCACGCAGACGAGATCCCATGGGTCACGTTCTAGAAGAAGCGAAAAAATATTGCGTTATAATAGTAGATATTACGTATACACAAGTCTCAAATGTTTACATACTTATTATAATTTCATCCCTTATTCGAAATTTCGATGTTTCGAGATCACTCGCATCGTGAATTATGTAAATGTTTACGAGCACATATATTATAATAGTGTAATATAATACGCTTCTCACGTATATATATATATATATATATATGGGCGCATTTACGAATGCATGTAATATATATACACATTGGAATAAGCCTTGAAGTTATTACCACTGTCGTCACGTTGAAATAAGGCACATGCGCTAACGTTGTTAAGTTGAAATCTCGAACACGCGAGTTTTACTATTAACATGCTGTCAACATTTTCTGTGCCCGCGTTCCAATTAATAATGATATACTATTTTATACTTATTAGCTCACGTCATAGTAATATTATTTTTATTTGTGTAATTATAATATTTATATATAGTCAATAAAAATGCACATTTGGTACAACAATGTATGTTTTCAGCTATTTACATTAAGTATTGATAGATTATATTATTTGGTTTGTAACCGATATTAAAATATTATTCTTTGATAAGTACTTATTTGTATAGGTACGTTGTTTGTATGTGCACGTAACTATTACTAATATTTCTATGATTTATTTTAAAATCATCAAGTTATACTCTATTATCATACAAATTAAAAATATATCGTGCTTGGTTTAAATGTTAAAGTTAAACTTTTAGTTGGTTTTATACGTTATTATATTTTCTAATCTCAGCTTCATTAGTTTTCAACACACGGAAGTAATAAGAATATTTGTTATATGTACATAGTTGATAAATTCCTCTTTCGTCGCACGTTTTAATAAAAACAAAACACATGGTGAATGTTTTTATAAGCATATTTAAAATATATTCATGCAATAATTACAATCGCGTTTTCAAATAATCGAACTGAAAATTATAATTTTTTTTTTTTCATTATTTTCGTAAAATACGATAAATAATAACTATTAGTATAACTACACTTAAAATATATTATGATACTAATAACACACGGTTGTTATTTCGAGTGGTAGTTTTTTTATACAACTCGGGTTAGTAATCCTGGTAGCGTAGATTAAAAGATTAATTGGTTGAATAGACAATTTAGACATACTTTATTGGAATAATAGATTCCAGTGTACATTTTTATAAGAAAAAAGGACATGGGTTTTTCAAAATTATAATACTGACTAATAATTATTGGTTTACATTTTTTGTACAAACAATATTATAATATTAATACACACATTGATATATGGAACCTTTTTGAGTAATATATCGGATTTAATTTAAATACTAAGCAACTACTAATTAAAATGCAATTGTGTATTTGTGTATAACACTACGACGGCTTAAATAAAACAAATAAAGATCTTTTAAAGCTTGTATCCAAGGCAACGAGCCGGTGAAATTAAATTAAATTGTATTTTATCAAACTGTAATATTGTTGGTGGAAATATTATATTTTATAAAATATTGGACAATACAGAAATTTTTTGAAATACCTATATCATAATATATAACTATATAGTGAATTAAATATAAATGACTTTAGCACATGAGTATTTCATATATTTTTTGAATGACAGTGCGGGCATGTATAAAACTATATTTTTGTTTAATTTAAATGATAAAATCATTTTTACAACGCCTTTGAGAAAGCATATAAATTGAATTTTATTTTAACATAATACATATAAAGTTATGGATTAAAACACCAATATTCAATTTCAATATTATTAAATGGTTTAGTTTTAAATGTGTATTATTCACTAAAAGGAAAATTAAATTTGTATTTCGATATTTAAATACTTGAAAATGAGCATAAATATGTTGTGATTTTTAATTTATATTACTACGAGTGATAGATATTCTATGAGCTAATTAACAACTATAATCATATATTAAAATAATGTTTTGAAAGTCAGCGAATATGATTTATTTTTTCAAACAATATTGTGTTATTGTGCTTAAAAAGTGATTCATTATAATATCACTAGTTAAAAATACTTATATATTTTAAATTGTTATTTCTGTTTGGTGGATTTTTAGTGATATTATTTTATTTAGAAAATAAATTAACCACCTAGTAGGCACAAAGTTCAATATTTGATTAAATAACCTGAATCGTCAACCAACGATAGTTTTTTTTCAATACTGTTGATAACATTAAATTATTATTTGCGCTGAATACACAATTTTATTATTTTTACCAAAGACTAAATTAATGTACCTATAAATAGTTATTTTTTTATTCATGTTTTTGCTATATTACTTTTTTTTAAATTTAAATATAAATTAACTCTCGTTATTTTAAAACAACACTACTTAAATATAAAAATGTGTTTGTTGTATATAATATGTCGTAGTTACGTTCCTAACTGTATAAAAAGGACGTGTACAAATTGCACGTACGGTTTATACCTCATCAACTTCTATGACTTCCAATATTAAATGATAACTTTAATTTTGAAATAAATTATGAACCATATAAGAGTCCGGTAATAGGTTCATCTAAAACAGATTAAGTTGAAATACCTAGTCTTATTTGAACTAATAACTAAACAATTCTAAAAATGACAGTGGTATCCTTGAGAGGGATAAGGGATTTAGGCATTCATTGCAATTTTATCTAATTAAATAAATACTTGTATAATAGGTTGTTAAGAAAAAAAAATAATGATCGAAATAAAAGTATAATGATGAACAAACGGCTTAATTAACGTCTATATCTAGTACGTAAATTAATATATCAGCAAGTGAAAATACAATTATTTTATGGAATAAATATTTTTAATAAGAAAAATTCTTTAGCTTACGAATATTGATTTCTATTTTAATATTCAATCATATACATATCATAATTTTTTATTTATTATACTATAATTTTTTTCGACAACTTAATCATAAAAGCGATATTATATGCATAATATTGTTATACAATATTTATTGTTTCATTAATTATTTTGTATTATGAATATAAATTAAGTTTACTCGTATTTTGTGATTTAAAAACATCATAATATTGAAATATAATACTTAGACTATAAAAAAAAAAAATAAAAAAAAGGTGATTAAAAATAATCACAATACGAACAAAACCAAATTCCACAACCAGATTTTTAAAGAATTTCCGAATTGTAGTAATATAGCTACATCCCTATAAATTATAATTGATTAGTAATATTGATAGCGATGCATTCGATTTAATGTTAATGGAAAAGATAAAATCTCTGTTTATGGCCATTCGAATAATATTAATATTTATAATAAATTCATTGTACGCGAAATAATATCGGTTGCAGAAACCCCAGATATCTCATTGTCTAAATAATAATAATAGTTTTCCACTTTTCCATTCGTCCTTTGGAAATGTACAAACTTTTCTAAAGAAACTCTCATCCGAGTTAGTCCGTCGATTATCATTTATTATTAACTTCTATGTACATAGTACTCTATATAGTTTACAACATCATAAGGAGGTGTATGTGAACCTCATAATAGTGAAGGGAGGTCAGAATATTTGTATACATTCAAATACATACAAATGATATATATCATAAATGTTTTAAATATAAAATAATATTAATACTTTTTGAAACTAATATACTAAATAATATACTAATATAGATATAAAAAAAAAAATTCAATCTGAATATGGAATCACCATAATGATAAAGATTCTATTAAATATTTTAAACAATTTTTATTGCTGTAAACAACAAAACAACCAAAAAATAAATGAAACATGAAAAAATACATGCTTACAACTCCAATAGTAACATTATACTTCTCAGTGAAGCATAAAACAACTAAATTTTGGCATATAACTTTAAATATAAAATGTTTAATCATATTTCATCAGATTATCAATTATTATAAAAGATATTTTTCAATTTTTATATTTTATAAAAATTTCAACGAATAAATTCTATTAATATTTCTATAAAATCCAAGAAAAGACTTATTAACTCAATATTGATTTATTTTGATGAAACCAAGTTCTGCGCAAAATAATTTTTCATGTTATTATTATTATTATTATAACTATACGCATTTTGATGTTGAAACCTTACTAACGGTCTACCATTTAGAGTTTAGATTCAAGATCTAATTCTAGCCTCATAAATTTATTTAAAAATTTTTAAAATTTAATAAATTAATCTATAACTTTGAAAATGTAATTTATAGATTATATTTTACACAGCATTAGTTTATAGGTATTATATTTAATACGCATTATTTCCGTGAGGTAAATGACGTGTAAGAAATACAGGAATATACCTACCTACGATGAGGTGAAAATATTTATGTTTTGTTATTTGGAATTCTCGATCCCTACCTACTATTATTTTTCCAATTCAATAGCACTGGGAATAAATATATTAAATAAAGGGAATAATATTATGAAATAGGTGTGGTTAGAAAGTTATACGAAATGGGTCTTTCTCCGGTATGTGATGAATTTTTCTTTTACGCCTCTACTCCCTGCCACTCAAACATCATATATCCACACACATTGCTTTCAAAAGTCATGTAAGCTCACTACTGATGTACAATCGGCACAAGAATAATACACAAGCCCTCACGATTTTATGAAATGTTGCAATATTGTTCGACACATGTAAGTATCGACGTATAAAATCGTAGTACAATAATAGAACTACTTTCTACCTACATCGTAATGCATAAATTGACAATATATTTTCTTCTCGCCGGCAATGTATCTACTATATTACTTCACGGTATTCTGTGACAGTCACACGCGGATATATTATAATATAATATGTACAAATGTGAATTCGGCATGTGATTACTTTTTTCAGCATAAACTTTGCCTGGTAATTGCAGGTAGGTAATAAAAATGTCAATTGTAAATCACGATTCGATCATTTTTACTGATAAAAATATATTATTTTACACTCATCACGATTTGATTTGAGAATTATAACGGAAATAATATTATGCTAGTACCTATATTAAATCGTATCGTGAACAATTGTCGTTAAAGTATAATTTTATACACGTTCAGACAATTCTATTAATTTTCGTGTTGGAATTTTAAAACTATATTTCAGTGCTGTCGGCATATTCACTACAATTATCGTCAATTTAGGCACGTATGTTTAGAATATAATTATATAGGTACCGTAGAAGGTACACTGATTGCAGGTAACTTTAGGCAATAGGTAGCAGCTATATATATTATTATATATCGCTGTCGTCGCGTAAATATTGTTCGCCGAACACAAAAGGCGAAATCCGAAAAGGAATTTGTCGTCTATATATGGGTGTACTTACCCCTTTATACCCGGGCGCATAGTATGCCTACGATGGGTGGGTATAAATAATGCTATAATATACTATATTATATTATTATATCGTGAGGCCCAAAGTCTCCGTTCACGAACGATAATAATTAACACGGTTTCGCCAAGGACCCCGGAAGACGACGGGTACCATCTCCGGGGCATAATTAACTGCGGTCGTATTTCACTCTCAGCACCAGTATATATACTTCACCCGTACTGCAGCCGCAGCATCCCGCTCCAACGCACTCTTGGGTTACTTGCACCTGCAACACGCACACCTCGCCACCGGTCGTCTTCTCACACCGCGGTTGTTTATCGCCCGCGAAAACGTTTAAACGCGCAAAATTAATTATAATTATTAAAATATAATATGCGAGACACGCCGAACCCGTCTCCCCAACTATGTAATATAATATATATAATAATAATGCACATCCGACCGCAGACAAACAATCGGGCCGCCCGTAATTCCGCGCCGACAACGCTCGAAGCCTCTCTATAGTCTCTCTCTCTCTATACACCGTATACCTATATAATAATGTCATACCTACCTATGCATTATAATATACATGCAAATATGCCGAAATGCACGCCTGCAGTATTATAAATAAACAATACACGAATATTATAGTAATAAAGGACTATTATTAGTATATTAATTATCGGCGCAGTGTCTCGCAGGAAAGCGTGTAAGTGACGTGACCGCGGGTGTCTTGTACGTATTATGTGTAGGTAGGCATATCACGACGTGACGGTCCTGACGCGTATAATATAAAATTATAAACATATCCATCGCCTCCTGTTTTGTTCGCAGAGCGAATCTTTGCTCGAGTCTCTGCGTGTCGTTGGATGTGTTTATATTTTCTACTGAACAGATTTTGATTATATTCGTTGGGCATAGTTTAAAAAATATAACCTAACACTAGAAACTCGAAACATTCATCAAACGTTACATAATAATAATTGATTGCAATGTACAAATAAGAATGTATTTTGAAAAAAGAAATTAATAAATTGTATGGGTCGTGTATTGGTATTTTTAATAAAAACATTTTTTCTATTAAATGTTTAATCGATTTTCGTTTAAAATGATTTTTCCTCTCTATTGATATTGTCTGAGAAAAAAAAATGGTGACTTACTTATTGCGTATTATTATTATTATTATCATCTTTATTTTTATTAGTATATACATCGTCATATTATAAGAATAATGTTATTGGAATGTAAGCTATTAATAAAATTAATTATCGCGAGTCTGTGTTGCATTATACAAGAGAAACAACATAAAATTATGCATCCGTCGCTACTGGAAACTCTTCCGCTCGTCCTATCTAGGGAAAAATTGGAAATTCCCCTATCTCCGTATAGACGTCGTATTTTTAAATTTTCATCACGTATACATCCGACACCGTCGTCGTTCGGGGTGAAGTGGGATGTCAGGGACGCGTATAATACACTTACAGATAAAACGGAAATAAGATTCTCCACATTATAATATAATATATATATATATATAATATGCGTATACACATATATGGCATACACCAGCTATACTTCTCTTTGAAAAAAATGTGCAACCCCCTCATAGACGCTGTGGCATTGTTCTCGTGTGCACTCGTTATGTTACATACACTAGGTATAATATCGTGTGTTATATACTCACGTACGCGCCCATTGCTATAATAATAATAGTATGTGCTCTACAGTCTACAGTATGTAATAATATACTTATATATAATACCCATAGATACTTAAATATATATATATATATAATTCGGTCCGTACATGAAAAATTACTTTTTTGCCAACGACGATTCTGCGGGCACCCGACCCTGAGTGTTATATTAAATTGCGTGGAAAATATGTTTTCGTTCAAACCGCCACACATACCATAAACCGGGTAACACCTATACGTTTTGCCAATAATCTCTGTGGCATAACACAACAATGTCGCGATAAACTTTCGATCACTGCAAAAAGCAGTAAATACACGAGCAGCTGTGGCGAGTTCGCACGCGGCGCAACGACGATAGAAGCCCGACGGCTGCTGACGATTATACGTACATATCATAACTTTATAAGAGAGAATCCCGAAGTAATGGTATTATGCGAATAAGAGGTTTTTAAATATTGTCCGCGGATTTCCAGTCCAAACGTTCACTACCCTATTGGTATAGAAAACGGCCATTATACTCGTAATACAATTGTTATTACGTAGGTGTATTGATTATTTATAGTTATGATTTTCGCTTCATGTGTACATTCCAGATAATTCGTTTGGTATCTATTTTTAGGATATTCACTCCGTTTCAAACCTTGCGTATTTAGTTTAGTGTATAATTTTACCTCGTAATCGATACCAATGACAGTAGGTTTTGAGAAATAAATAAATAAGTAACCATGTTATGCTCAGACCTCGAGAAATTCATTTTAAATATATACCCTAGAAATTCAACGAAATTCGCGAACTCGTTTATTTTATTTTAAAAAGTTCATAACTAGATTAATTCCATTAATCTTATGTTTCTTTCGTCTCGACGATTTAATAAATGCATTTCCCAAGGTTATATTTAAAGATAACACAAGGAATCAACCTCCTTAGTCATATTTATATATGTATTTTATTAGGTAGATATCCATCATATAATTCATGATGGGTTGATATGTCTAGTGGCACCAAATGTAATGTTCTGTTGTCGCTGCTGTCGATAAAATTATAATACCTAACAAATATTTTGATTAGGCGATTTTCATATTGTTTTAGACTTGTTGTTCACACTACTCGAATTTGTATGTAATATTAAAGTTTTAATAATGCATACCTATTTCGTTATATTTGTAAACATATGTTAAAACATAAAGTATGCTCTATAAAAGTGCAGGACAAAAGAAAACAATTATTTTTTACCCCCTTTCCCAATTATTAAAAAAAATGCTTTGTATATTACAGTATCAGGATCACATAATACCTTGTAATTAAATAGTTTTAACTAAAACTAAGACTTTATTATAAGGAAATAAAAACCAAATAGGTATATGGTTATTTGTTTTTTATTTATAAAATTTATTGGTAATAAAATAGAACTTTCTGATAGCAATTCTATTAATCTTTAGACCGTCTTTTCTAAACACAAATATTATACCTAAAAACAAAAAGATTTAAGTTCGTCGAACTTGATTGTATGTTGCGCATGTTTGGTTGTAGGTTGAGAATTGTCAATAAAGTTTTGAAATAAATTGAGCGACACCGGAAAGACGCACTTTATGTGTTCGCGTAGACAATATTATTTTATTTAAGTCTCTGTTATATATAAGTTTGTCTTGCGATCAATTTGAAATCTCTATTCAAGAAAATATTGAAAGCAGTAGGTACATGATCACTTTTTTTGAGATACTACGTTGGTGGTATTGCATAATCTCAAAAGCATACTATTAAAATATTATATTTGTTATATAAGTAGAAATAGTTATAAACTATATAATATATAGGTTATAATAAACTAATAAATATGGTTAGCGAATATTCCTTTTATACTCTCATTATAATCATGGTGTTATAATAGAGAAGTATTGCGTTTATTAATGTTATTTTAAATCGAACTTGGGAACTCAGAATATGGTTTATTCAGTTAAAAATAAGTGGCTGTCATTTGAAAATATATTGTCAAAAATAACAGTGCATTTTATTATTGTAATTTGTTGGTATTGTAATACAATTTTTTGTTTAGTTGTTAATTATATTTTTGTTTTGTTTTTTATATAATATATATATCGTCTGTTCAGCCGTTTAAACAATTTTTTCGCTATATTTCTTTTGAATAGGCGCTACGCCACTACGCGTTTATTTTTGCCCACCACTATAATTAATTATTTTGCACTTTTTAAATACCTACTTGAAACTATTACTGCTCCTCATTTACTTCGGTATATTAGGTCTTAAATTAAGTCTTCGCTTTCCCAGTTTATGTTTTTAAATATAAATAATAATTATTATAGCTGTAACTTATTAGCCACGTTTTTATCGAAAAGTCTTTGTATTCATCCTCCCCTTTTGACCCTTTAACGAACGTTTTACTATGAATTCTATTAATTTAAAAAACATTTCCCCCTATATTTTTTATTCTAGCTGTATTCATTTCTTAGTACAGAACTACGATAAATCTTCGTTATTTTATTCGATTCAATGCATAACATATTTCACGATTCGTTCCTTTGAAACACGGATTCTTGGTATTTGAACTTTTCTATCCAACTACATCATTCTTTACTCTATACCCTATTTCTCTTATATAATATATACTTTTTGTGTAACTACATTTTCTTTTTCTTTTTGTTTTTGTTTTTTTACAGCTATTGTTTCCTGAAACGTGTCTAACAATCTTTTATCGAACTAGAGTTTCATACCTATTGTGTAATATGGCCAGCTAGACCAATAGTTATACAACACAATAATGTTATTTAGCTTGCACTAAAAAAATTTAGTCCTTTCTTCACATGGACGCTAGTTCGACAACTTATTTTTTTCCATTTTTCCAACTACTCGTGTTTATTTATTCTTTCGCTTCCCGGTATAATTAATACTCGCCCATGTACCTACATTTAAATAAGAACTTACTATAAATTGTCGTTTCATTCTGTTGTCACTTATCTTATATAAAAATATTATTTCCTTAAATTTTTAATACCAGTTTCACTCGATAATTTTCAACGAGTCTTAATACTCCATTGACCACGCATTTGTAGGGTAGACATAAAGATAGATGGTCGGACCGCATTCGAATCGGAACCTATCGAATAGCCGGTTGAGTAGTCTATTCACTGAGCTGCCAAGCACTTTATTTTATTACCCACTCCTTCTCGATTTAATTTAAAATAATATTACTACATGTGTGTGTTTATTTATAGAAGGTGTTGAATCACATGTGAATTATTTCGATTTATGTCCCTTGTTTTTCATCAATTATTATTGTTACTGTTGATATTATATATTGTTACTTAAATTAAAATATTAGTTGTAATGACTATATACACATAATGTCATAATATAAACCTTAGAGTAATGTTTCTTCTACTTTCAAAAAGTTACCCTGAACTATTTAATACAGTTTTCCTTTTTAATAATAAAACAAAATACTATTTCTTTTTTGCATTATATCCAATTACTTATTTAATTTGTAACCGGGTAATTATTAAAAATCAATTTTTGAAGACCTTTAAAACCAAACCATTCATTATTATTATTTTTATTGTTGATGATTCACAATAGTAGTCAAATAATATTTCTTACTTATTAAGTATAGGTATGTTAGATGATTTATCAAAAATATATAACTTTTTTTAAAATTAAGTAATTATACATATATATTATATTTTAATAAAAATATGAATGCCAATATAACCTAGAATTTATCGTTAAAACCTATAGGATACACAAAATAGTTTGGTCAAACCCCGCATGCTTTTTATAGTTTGGAATTTTAAAAATGAAATTCGGTAAATCTTAGGATAAACAATCAGCGTTGGTAAAAGTTCGAAATTTTTACCAATTATGTGGTATTTTTTTTCCTTTACTTTACATTTTTGTATAAAAATAATAATAAATAATAATTATTATTTAACTTGAGTCACTTGCATAACGTTCTCAATAGTAGCTACTCGAACGCGGACTTTTTTCCGCGTTTGATAAAACTTCACAAAACATTAATAATTTAAGTAATAAATTATAACATAAAATGCACATTACGTTCTTAAATATCAATTATTATGTATTTATTGATACAAACAATACAAAATATATGTAACTATTATATTTTTTCGCCAGTTTTTATATCATAAACTAAAAATTAAAATTAAATTTGTGTAAATAGATATAATATTATGTTGTTTTATTATTCTGAAAAACTATATTTTGAAACATCACTCTCAGTGCATGATTGGCAATATCTAACAGAATGTTCACGACAGATAAAAGTTTTACATGTGTAGGTTAGGTTATACTAAGATTTTCCGAATCTCGTTTGTAAAAGTCTGAATTACAAAAATCATTCGGGGCTTGACCAAACCATTTTGTGTATCCTAGGTTTTACCGAAATTAATCGGTAAATGTCTAAAATTCGGACGTTTACCGACTGCGGTCGGTAAAACTTAGGATTTACCAGCAAATCCTAGGTTTTACCGGTATTCGTACTTTTACCGTAATATATATATATACATATGTGCAGTATACTTCTCATCTCTATTTATGTATTATTTATTGCGTAGTACATATTCCTATGAGAAAACTCAATTCAATTAATTTGAGTTAGTTAAAAAAAAAAAACTAATTTTATAAAAATAATATCAATCGATTTATTAATTTGTATATAGGCATCATTGGTGAACCAATAGTAGAAACTAATGAATGAAGCTTCGTGTTATAGATTATAGTGATTATACTTATTATTAATTCTAATGTATTAAATATATAAGACATCTAGACTCTAAATATGATAGCTGATATACAGGCGTAACACTATATGAAACAAATTAATATAATATGACGAAACGTGCAAAAAAAAAAAACCGATAAATGCCAAATAAGTGTATAATGATTAATATAGTAAGTAAAGCAACAGACACTTCAGCGTAGTACACATACTCGTAAATTCAGCAACGAATATTTACAGCTGATATAGTATGCATATAAAATATAGGTATATTTGTAATACCTAATAATATGTAGATGTAAAAAAAAAAATGTTATTTTGTGTAATTGTCATACCATAGCAAGATGAACGTGATACCGTGATAATGATGAATAATGACTAAACTTTATTTTTATAATATTATTATTAACACGATTTGTGTTTAACATTTTGTACATCTTGGTTTATATATTACACGTGACTGATAAAACTTGATGTTAAAAATCATTTTGAATATTGTTTTTACATTTATTTTATAAATATAAATCTTAAAAAAGAAGCTTATACGAATGGTAATTAACATCCGATGGTAGCTTGACATTAATATGAGAAGTAGAGTGTTTAGTTATTGTCTTTTAAATTGGACAGTTTCATATCCGGTATATATACATAAGAAGTAACATTTTACAAAACTAGAGAGTATGATCGGTGATAGTGATGTATCGATTCATTTCACTTTTGACATTTGGCAATTTGTTGATATTTTTTCACGAGAAAAATAAATAATTGATTACATTTTTATTAGTTTAAACATTAAAACAAATATTATTTTTTTTATAAATGATAGATAGACGTTATGTCAAGGTCCAATTGGTAATTGTAAATGGGTAAACACCGTATTTGACCCTATGACTCTCGTTATCGACCGTCTGGGGATAGCAAACACCTTTTGCCTGTTCACAAATAGCCTTTGGAGCTTTTACAGAAGGGCGTTGTGGTCAGCCTTTGGGTAATAATGTAATCCCTAGAGGAGGTATGAACTATGATATCTCCTTGTTTTGCCCCGTTTGTGGTGAAGTAAACGTGAATCCCAAAATAGTTAGCTTGCTCTTAGATTGTCTTCGATCAACAACTTCTATATAGCTACAATGCAAACTGCCGAAAAGCGACTGCTTGTGTACTTAGTAAATACTTTTTCGATTTTTAAACTTTAATTTTCTTCTTGGATATTACATTTTATACTTGATATAATTTATAATTTACTCATCGAAATTAATATTTTAAATACATTTAGATAAATTTAGTTCGATCCAAATAACTGGACCAAAGTATTCCCTCATAATTGTATATACATTAAATTATTACCAAATATTATAACATAAAATGTATCTGGTTAAATGTTCTACTAAGCCGTTTTGATACCATTGAATACATTTTATAAATATATATATGTATGTATTATTATGTGAAGTTTAATCATTATCTAGTACCTAGTTATTACTTTGTTATAGTATTTAGATTTAACTCAGCAATAACTTCATCTACACAATAATTTTGGTACTGTGGTGATATGCTAATAAGGCCATTCATTCCGTTTATTCTTACCCGTACAAGACCGTTCGAATAATTGGGGTATAGCTATTAAAATTATTAATTATTATTAAAGTAACTGTGTATACATTTAGAATATCTCAGCTTTATATTCTCAGATCTAACCATGGACATTTAAGCATTAATTAGATAGTATACTGATACATTGAATACTGATCGTCAAAATATTTGAACACCAAATATTATAGACTCATATATTTTCTACGTAATAAAAATATCGCTATGAAGATTATTATATTTTTATGGAATACAAAACATTATTTTAAAATAAAAGTCATTTCCTCTATGCCCATACTCTCTCTCGCCCCCGTGTATACACAGCTGTTAATAGTGTTCTTTGGTAGGTAAATTAAAATATTCCACTGTATAAAGTAGTATAATAATATCGATCATTTTTATATTTGTTCTTATATAATTTAATGTGTTTGTTAGGACGGAAATCGATTTATATTATACTTGTACGAGTCTGAGCCTTTTATTTCTTTGGTTCGTATTTGAGCCCTGTCTCTGCCCATTATAAAATATCTTTCTAATAACCTGCTGTCGTATATTCTATAGTTGTTCTGCCAAGTCTCGAGTTCTATTTAGGTTTTTTTATTATTATTTTTTAAATCTTGAGCCAGCTTTGCATATTTAATATTAATATCCATCTCAAATGGCCATGACTGGTAAAGCTTTATTTTTTTTTTTTAAATCTATCTTAACTTGAAATATATTATGGTTTTTCTTTTAAAAATCTAGAAAAAATGTATTAAAGTTTATTTTTGTAATTACATTAACGTTTTACAACATAAATATTTTTTTATATTTCTATTGCATAGGTATAATATAATATTAAACTTGTTGAGTCAAATAGGTAAGTAATTTGCGTTATACATATTATGTATAAATCAAATAAACATGGATAAATTGCTCATATTATGTTTATTTATTCTTATTAAACAAATGTATAACATATACAATTACAATACAATTTTATAAATATATTTCATCACAAAATAAAAGTATACCTTCATATTTCTAATATTAGGTATCATAATAAACTAAATTTTTTTAGAATATAATAATTTTCAACTACTATTTCAAGTACACGCATCAAATACTGTCGTTAATTAATGTTTTTTTCACTTATAGCACATTTTTAGTTTAAAGGGCTTAATATGACTCTAAGAACATTGTCAGTTCTTTCTGTAGGCTTCAGTGTTTTAGTGTAAAATAAAAATAATAACAACTAAAAAGCGAAAATAAAAAATAAAAATAATAACTCATTATTCTTTTGACTTTTACTGGTCCACAAAATCGTGGCCGTGGGACGTTGGTTAGTTTCTCATTAACACAGCTTGACACTTTAGTGAAAAGCCGTCAGATGTTAGATTACATCCCGGACGCTAATTGCTGACCTGCAATACAAACCACCACCTCGAGTTTATCCTGCCCATACTACCTAACTCTTCACTTTAACTTGTCGTTTTTCGTTTTGATCGCTGTCGTTATTAAATTTGAACAACGAACCAAAAACGAATGAAAAAAAATCCAGACACGTATTAACTATATGAATATGTTTTCACGAATAGACGTTTGACATTACTATAATGACTTTTAAAATATGAAATCGGTAACCGTAACGGATAAAAGTGTGAAATATATTTATTCGTAATAATGGGTATGTATTTGAACTCCCGTGGAGAGGTATCCATATAATGTAATGTTTTGTATGATTTTTTAAGATAGAAAACGCAAAAAGTGCTTAACATTTGGTACATATTATTATAATAAATTGTAGTAGTGTTCTGCCATTGTATAGCTACCAAAAATAAGCTACAACGTTTCAAGGAATAACCATCATTATACATTATACGTTTATTTATTTATTTTTTTACATTCTAATGCCAATCAATTGGAACACGTTTAAAGAATTTGAATAAACATGTAATGTATACATTTTTCAAATCAACATTTTTGTTGAATGTAAATCATTAGAAATATCCAAAGACCATTGAACCACTAAACTCCAAAGGGTCATACCTTGTCCGTTAGGTAGATATATTCATATCAACCCGTCGATAGCCATTATTGATTCAATTTATTTTGGGTTCGAGTGAATATCATATTTTTAAATTCCATTTTCTGAAATTTAAAAGTTGGATTATCAATATTATATTTAAGAAATAATATTTAGGTATCGATTTAATACAGAAGATGATAATATATTTATGATAAATAAGGATCAACATTTTTTCATCGCTGAATATTCTTTAGTATATCATATATTTCAAGTGCTTGTACTGATGATTATAATTTATAAATAATATCAACTTACAACCAACACAATACAATTATATTAAATAATGTTTATAATAATAAATATTATTATATCTTAATATTTATATTATTATCTATTAAACAATGTTAGGTACTTTATATATAATATAAAATATAATATATATAATTATTTTTATTAACATTTTTTTATTTTAGTAACAAACAGAACTAAGCACTTACAATTAATTTAATAAAATAATAAATAAATAAAAAACATTGTACTTTAATCATTATCGTAAAATAGAAAGAGTAATAAACTATATGATCGGAGTCTAGGCCCACCCTCATGTCCAATACTGAAGCAAATAAATTAGTTCTATATTAAATTGAACAATGGGAATATAATATATTGAAAATCACAAATATTTGTTGAAGTCTTGAAGAATTTCGATGATATTATTACTGAATTATTATTGATATTGTGTACCTATGTAAGTAGTTAATTAAGTCAGTTTTTAACGTATAAATTGTATTGAATTAAATTAAAATCATATAACGAAAAATAAATTAGTTAAGCATCGATATAATATAGTATTTATACAAAAAAAACTTGTTAAACTTCAATGATATTAAGTAATATTTTTAAATATTAAAAAGTTAATATTTATACATGAAAATATCTTTTATTATAACTTCTAAAATATTACCTATAGTATTTTAAAATTATTGTAATAAAAAATAGTTAACATTTATTTGTGACAATCAGAAATAAATAAAATTACGTTTGAATTTAGCATTTTTGTATGCATATTAATCTGTTAAACTCAAATTTTAATTTATTTAATAAAAAATTATATAATATATTTTTTGTTCGTACAAAGATATATAGTCATTATAGATAATCAACATAAATATTTAAATAAAAACAAAATATTTTAATTAATCTGTAGAATTATAGGTAAGTAGTAAGTAAGTATATGAAATATATTAATATTATATTAATAATATATTTTAATGCAACATCAACTTTAAATTAATTAAATTTAAATTAATCATACTAGTTTTAAGGAAAAACCTCTTTTTATTATTATACTCGTACTTAGTAGATATGAGGTATTATTTTTAGTAAATAAAAAATATTTTATTTTAAAATAAAAATATATAAACATTTTTAATGGTAAAGAAAAATTTAAATTTAAACTCATAAGTTATTACTAACAATATTTTAATAACTACTAATAAATTAAAAATGAACCAAAAATATTCAATTTTATCTTGATTAACATCAACTATTAATATCAATAATAATACACATATGTCATCCTTTGTACATTTTTATGTTTGTAGTCATTGAAATAAATTTTATATATTTCTTAACTTAATTAAAGTTTATAACTAATAAAATCAATTTATCCCTTAACGTTGGATACTATTTGCACTGAAACCTCCTATAGGAATAGAACATTATAAATTAATTATTAATATAACGAATTTAACGTTGATTAAAATTAAATTAAATTGTAGACTGGTAGTGAACGTTAGGACTACCAAGTTTCTTTAGAAGGTGAATTTTATTGATGAATAAATTATATCCCTTTTTGGCCTTTAGTTTATAGTTGTTCTAAGAGATACAACTTCTTAAATTCAATTAATGTATAAACAAATAGTATGAAGTTAAGTAAAAAGTAGTGACTCTTTTCAACTGTGCATTACATGAAACAGTTACCACTAGTAATAAAATATTGGATGAATTAGATAAGTTAAAACAAAAGTATACCTACTTATATAATTTCATTTTTTAATGAGAAATTCTTATTAAGTTCATTTTTTGTCCACCGGGTTCTTAAGAAATCAAGAATTAATTACTTAATAAATTAACGTTAAACATACCAGACATTATCTTAAAATATTTGTTATTTATGACTCATCGAAATTAAATTATGTTGTAGACTTTATAGTTATAGATGTTGAGTGTTGTCTATACATGAACATTTTTATAGATATATTTTTTTTAAACAACGAAAATTGAAAAAAATATATACATATATATATATATATGAATTTAATAAACATGAAATAAATCTAAAGGATCAAAAAAAAAAAATTAATGTAAATAGCATTACAACATTATTAGTTGTATCTATGTGATAATATGTATAAGTCAGTGTAAACATTATTAATTACAGTATTACATGGTATAATATAGGTATATAAAAGGTATGGTACTGTATATAAAATACGAATGATACCTACATAATCATAGTAACAATAACATAATATATTTGTATCCATTACCCACTAATAACGTAGCATACGTCTACATGGTCATTCAAATTATCCGTTAAAAAATGATGGAGATATCATTAAAAGCTAAATATTAAATATAATCCCCTGTTTAATTTTTAAGCATACAGTTTAAAGGACCTCATACATAATAAATTATAAATAAAACACTTGTTAGTAAAACGTATTAAAAATAAAACCGTATCACTTCATGATAATAATATAAACTGCATCTAAAAGTACCTACCTAAGTAGATCATAATATATTATTATATATTTCTCACAAGCCACAGCAGCGGATGCTATTATCGAAATAAAAACTTGTGATCTTCCGTGGTAATTTACTTTTGATAGTCATACAATATAAGTTCTTAGCATAATAACAATGCAAAATGGCCGTTTTTGAAAAAAAAAAAAGAAATCATAAAAAAACTCCGGAAGATGTATACTAGCTATATACCTATTATTTAGAATAAATGAAAAAAAATAACAACATCACGTTCTATAATAAGGTATATAAGTACAATATGTGTATCCTCTAAAATAAAACATGAAATATTACTGCCTAGTTATCTTGGATTTTGGGAGCTTTATTGAGGAACTAGGAATAGAAAAAAAAAATTCAAATATTTCGTTGTACGTTTGAGTAATTAAAAACTTGAAAATTTTATTAAACATCAACAAATATTATTAATACCATAATTAGATTTTTAAGCAATTTTAATCTTATAACCATGGTTTTAAAACCAAAATTTCTAACATGACGGATTTTGTGTCTCGACGAATACACAACTTTTGTAAACCTATTATCTTTTCTTCATAAATAAAATATAATACCGTATTTTGTCGTAAGATAATAATATTCCTATAATATAACATCTATACATACCAATCTAGATAAACTGCAGCAAATCGTTGTATGCGTATTATTGGTAATAATAAAATTTAATAATATCAGGATTGTCAATTATTTTTCAGTGATATCTTTTAACAATTTTAATATCGCTCGGAGGATTTTAACCGTTCAAAATTGTTTTCGTTGTTGTTTATTTTAATTAAATTTCCCATCCCGTCAAATCTTCTCGTCGTTTCCGAGAAATTTTAGAAGGACAGTTTAGAAGGACGGCGACCACCAACTATTCAACTATTATATATTCATCAACACAGTTCTTATACGGCTATTCCACTGCTCATAGACAGTACAGAGAAATTAGTTTTCTCAATTTTCAACCGCTTCTCTGTAATAATATTATATACATGTACTGTTGTTATCATCGTAGGCGTATATACACGCGTAACTCCTGCCAGGTCGACGTTGACGAATTGCATCACATCGGTTTTTCGGCGTGTCGTGCGTGAATGCAGTGCACGCGGAACACGCCTCCAATAAGTAAATAGTGCACAACGTCATCTCACACCCGCCCGTCGGGACCCTCTCAACCACTACTCCGAACGCACCTATTGTAAGGTTACTTATACGTAAAAATGCCCCGTCATCGTGTCGCAATCGCTCCGGTTCGGGCGGATCGCAGTTACAGTAAAACATTCACGTCTAAAATACTACGATGCGTGTGCACGGGTTATATGATTTTTTTTTTTTATGGATGAACGGTTTACTTGTCAGACTATTCTTTTGTTATTATTTTTAGAGAAAAAATCGAAATAGTTTTTAAAAGGTGGAATTTAAGTGTATTTAAAAATTTAAAAAATCATAATTTTAATAAACTCTATGTTATAGAAAAAATGGGTGAACGTGCTTGGGGAATCACTCAGTATAAAATATATAATTATCGTGAACTGCTCGAAATTCAATGCCTTAGATAATAGATTTTTCATTTTTACACTCATTTCATCAGTGGTTCGTTAATTAAAAAAAAAAATCATATTATTGAGTACCTACTGAAATAAATGCTAAACAACGAGCAAAACTTTTTTATAATATTTGTACCTACACACCTTATAAGTTATAATAATACAATACACACGATATAGTAATGTAATGTTACATAATTTACATATTATGATAAATTTATAAAAAGTTGTATCACTAGATACCAACTTTACCCACGCTTCACAATCTAATATAAATTCATCACAACTTCTTATTGTAATACTTTGTATAACAAATTGTTGCTCGTTAAGAAAAAAAAATTAAGTTTACGAAAAAACTCTTATGGATTCAATTTCATATCGATGATAATAATTAATTGTATACGCTTCTCAAGTAATTATGTAACGAAATATCAAGAACGATAATAGTTTTTGGTGTCTATTTACATAATATTACTTAAATTTACTTCAAGTCTGAAATGGGATTTAACTAATGATTGATTTTAATGTAAAATACTGCTGAATGTTTAAACTATACGGTGAGCCGCGTAAGAACATCAAATTAAAACGTTATAAATGTCAGTTGCTAATATTAAATAATATAATAGAAGATTTTAATTGCTGATTATAAAAATATAAAAATATGTTGAATCAGACTTTTATAATTGAAAATTACGGTGGCTTAATATTAACGGGTGGATACCAATAGAGTTAATAGTGTTGTGAACGTATTGACTAAATTAATATGTAACCAAGAACACAGAAATTAATAGTATTATAGATATTATAATAATGAATACGATTATTAAATTAAGCATCTAATAAAATAATATGTCCTAAATTTGTTTAAAATTAAATTCTAGGAAAAATTATGGCTTTAAACTTTCATGTATACCGAGGTAAACCGTAAACATAATAGTATATCTACGAACATAGAATAGTGTATGTTATTTTTACATTAGTTATATGTCAATCAATAAAATACTCAATTCCATGTAAAATTACACTGAATCCCATATGCATGATGATAAAAAAATTGTTTAATCGATTTAAAATGTAAATACTACAGTTATATTATGACCACACGGCGTCTTGGTTAGATTATTTAACTACACGTACTACCCTACGATATCGTTTATATTTTATCTTGATGTCACAAAATATACCATAAAATATATTATTATGATCATTTTTTTATACATTTAAATTGTAGTATACAGCGAAAAATGGTCATCTAAAATAGTGTAGTAAAATGTACGATACAATAATTAAAAAAAAAAAAAATCATATTCGATTTCCAGACTGAAATATGAAGGCAGCGGTGGCGCTTGGTGTCCGAAGGGTATGATATCAAACGATGGCCGGCAGTATTTGGAAGTGAATCTGCAAGGGTTGCACGCGGTCACAGCCATCAAAAGTCAAGGACGATACGGCAATGGGTCCGGCAAAGAGTTCGTCGAGGAAATTATGATAGACTATTGGAGACCTGGTGCTAACAAATGGACGCGGTGGAAAGGCAGAGACGGTAAACAGGCAAGTACATCCACTGCTGTTTTACGTATTTTAATAGATATATTATTATTATTACTTTATTTATCTGTAGAAATACCGACAGACTTGACGTATAAATCGTTTATAATGTGACATGATGCAATAGTAATGCGTTTACTGTACGTCGTATATATTGAATTGGTACAAAAGTATCGTATTCAATTTACTCGAGTTCTCTGGATACAATAATATATAATATAATTTAAAAAAGGAAATATATTAGAGCTTTTCGATTTGTGACGGTCCTTATAATAAAATGCACGAAATACCGCGTATATATGTCAACAAGATACTATCAGATATAAACGCGAGACATGTGACGGGCTGAAATCATCTTAGGAAATAATACGTTGTTTGCTCTATAAAACGGCATGCACAAATATCTCGACAAACTGTATACTACAATATAGCGAAATATTATTCAACTTTTTCATTCCAGAGATAGGTAAAATTACTTTTCAATCAATATATGTTTATTTTGTAAATCAAAATAAAATATTATACTTTTATGTATTATTATAGTGTTTAGTGCAATATTATATTAAGCAAGTATTATATGCACCAGCAATATAAATACTATAATAAAGTAATCGGTATGCCTACATTATAATTCAAGACTTCAAGTCATTACTTTATTAATTAATGTTTTACTATAATACCATGTATTATTACTATTGTTCAGCATATACAAATTTAAAGTTTCATATAGCTTTAAAATATAGGTAAAATGATGTATCATATTGACAATATATTTACAATATATGAAATAAAAACACTATACACTATACAGTATATGACGTACTGACGATGATTGAACAGCGAGGAATAAAAATCTGCTTTCAACCGTAATAATTTTACTTCGGTGCTACATCTTGAGGTTAGGTATAGAATATTGTAAACGACATACAAATTCAATAGGAAATGTGGTATTTTCGATATTGAAGATTAGTGTTGGTGTAATGTTGTATAATTGTATTATTGTATTCTAAAACCATTTTTGATCGATTATTAGAATAACAGTAAAAAATCTAGATATTCTATAATCTATACTATTGCTATTGGATTTTTGAGTGTTCTAAAGAAACTGAGACCAATTAATATTCATTTAACAATAAGAAATAGATGATTTTAATAATAATTAAATTATTTTATTTAATTATTTTTTTTTTTTAAACCAAAAAAAAAAAAATGTATAAAATCACATAGTATTTGAAAGATATTTCGTTTATATATGTATGTGCTGTGTGTGTGTGTGTGTGTGTATTTATATATAATTAAAAATATTTATTTGATTTTCAAAATATATCTACAAAAACTCGCTTAATAATTCAACAAAAACACAAACACATCAGCCATGTATTTATTTCTAAAATGTAAACACTAATTTATTTTTATTTTTTGTTACTCTCAAGTTTTACTGTCAACATCATAAAATTATTATAATTTATAAGCATTACAATATTCGTGACTTCGTGCACGTATAAGAGGTTGTTATAAATTGTTTATAAATTAAAATAAAACATCAATAATATCAATTGAGTACTTAAACAGGTATACCAAAGAAAGTTTTCAGCAAAGTTAAACAAATTATACAAAATGAATCAAAATAATATTATTATGTTAGTCTACGATTTAAGAGGTCAGAAAACAATATGTACCGTATTTGCAACGATGATGTCAGTATCAGGAGCACTGCCATTATAAAATGAGATTATAATACTTTTGTCTCTCTGTTTTTAAGTGTATAATATGTTTCATCGACTTGAATCAAATAATATTATTGTTTTGCTGATGGTTTTAAAATCGAACAGTACCTACCGTTTTTCTTAAGTACTTTGAGTGCAACATTATGCATTATGAAACCATTTAGTTGGTATAATATGGACTAAAAATAACAAAGAATAAACTATACCATAATTTATTTCATTTAAGGAATTAGAAATAACAAAAAAATGGTGCGATAATTCATCGGTCTCCTGTGACAGATTATTAAAATTTTAGCTGCATGCGATGTATTGTACATAATAATAATTGCAATGAATCGTATAACATAATAATATATTATTATAGTTTAAATCAAATCATGTGACGATATTTATTATTTGCACTCTTTTATAAGACTTTGAAACGATGGCATGGCCATTACACGAGACATGGCTAGTTAATTATTTTCCATCCTATCGGCTATATGATTCGATAAAAACTGTGCTAATTTTTGATACGATTTCTTATGGAGAGAAATCTTAAAATATCACTTCCGGACACTGCAGTCTACGTATATCGGAAACGGACCGCAAATTGTTTTCCACCGTTTTCTCCGTTTTAATAATAACTGCAGTTGTGTGACTGCCTCGTGACATCGGCTAACACGGCATAATATAATATTATATAATATCCGTCCCTTTTAGTATAACGACCTAGTCAGGCCGCACATGTTTGCTGTATTATATTTTAATAGCTCGGCGTACATAATCAGTTTCAACTTCCAGATGCCTATACGTTCATGATATATATTGTTATTGACTTTTGCCGTCCATTATAACGTAATTGCATTGTAATACATTATTACTATGCGCGTGGTGTTGTCCCATTCGCGGGATTGACGTTTGGACATGCACGCGTAATGCGTACCTACTATGTAATACCGATATATATTAGATTGACATTGATTTAAATACTGCACGTACGCACACGAGTCAAATTGAACGAAAACGATTACAATACACTATATTTACACAATAATTTGATAGCGCAACGGTTGAAGCGAAATAAATAGTTTTTTTTTCAACCCACGCTTTCAAGTCACGTGGGTTTCTACTCGTTTTCTAGGCAGTCAGTCGTCATTGCAACAAAATTTCGATCAGCTTTTTAGCATTTTAGTAAGTTTTTAGTAAAAGTTTAATCCATAACCTAAGTAATTTACATTTTACATATTTACATAATTACATATAAAATATACTATATATGTATACCTACTTACTAGTTATTATACAATATGTTTTGAAAATCAACAATATAAAAAAATATGTTTAATTGATGTTTAAACCCAAAATGTATAGCAAACAAAAATAATATTATAATCATAGCCAATTTTGTTGAAAAGCTGAAAAACTTAAAAAAAAAAACACATTTGAACAATATTTACTTGAAAAAATAGCAGTCGTAAAAACATTGAATTCGTTTAGCTATTTCACTGAAAACCTTATGTTATTATGTTATTTATTATTTACCTATATAAGACATCAGATCGCGCGTGTGCGTCGTATTGTAAAAATTTGTTCAAAATATATTTATTCAGTGGGATGTGGAAATAACATTTCTGTTTGTGGTGGAAGTATTCGAAATTGAATTTTGACTATTTCCAATTCCCGTATTCGATTAAGTTTTCGGGGGGATAATCCTAAAAACTTGTGAAAGAAAAAGAGTCAAACCCTCCATATAGCAACAGTCCTGTGTGTAGTCATCACGTATTGACATCAAAGTGGTTCTGACCTATATGCTATAAGACTTAAGTGCATCTATATACTATACATACATATGCGCGTGTGTGTGTTTGTAAACTATATTCTTGATGTGAGATCATAAAAGAAAAGAGCACGTCTTATCCGTTTGCTACTTCGACAACGCGCATATCACATGTATACATATATATCTGGTGTACGCACACGGTCTTGATTTTAAAAGCAGTCTCATAAGCTGGTTGTTGGTGAAAACATGTATATTTGAATAATTTTGAAGAAATATAATATTGGGTAGGTAGTGGGTATACAGGTATAGAACTTTGTCTTATTGAGAATTAATGTATAATTAATTAAATACATCGACACGTGAAAGTTTCTCTTATACATTATGTAAATCTAAAATGTGTATGCAATACTGCAATAATATTGTGTGTGTATTAAATATAGGTACTTTTTTTTCATCCCAATGCTAATGATGAATTATAAACAATTAAAAAAAAATAAAAACCAATCAATTTTAATTTATTAGTGATTTCTTGATATCTAAAGAACATAATATTCTGATACGTATTATTTGATTAATTTTCAGCTTCTCAGTATACAATATAACATAGTCTATTTTAGTAATGTAAAATTATTTAATAAATATCTGCTAGATCCTATGCCCTTACAAGAACGATAAAAAATATTGCTAATGTGATAGTTACTGTGTTTAATTTTCAGAAAGACGTTTATTACATACTTATATAATTTAAGCCACTTTTTTAGTTTTTATTTTAGATATTTGAAAAAAAACTTCTTTAAGAGGACGCCATACCCGCATGTGTTGTCTCTGTCCTATACACGCGTAATATAGTTAAAAACTGTTTTGCTCGGGACAACTTTACTCCCTCGATATTTATATCAAAATTACCAAAATTATAAATCCCATTTGAGAAGAAATTTACCTGTGTCATAGCGTTTTAATTTTTTTGATAACATGAATACAATTAAAGTTATCGGTTTGAGAACTTTAGGGTTTTTTCATTTAATTATTAAAAATTATTGGTTACCACTATCAAAAAAATTAAAACGCTACGACACAGGTAAAATTCTTCTCAATGCGATTTAAAATTTTGGTAATTTTGATATAAATATCGAGGGAGTAAAGTTATCCCGTGCAAAACAGTTTTTAACCATGTTACGCGTGTATAAGACAGAGACAACACATGCAGGTATGGTGTCCTCTTAATAGTTAACTTTCAATTTAAAGATGTACTTCGAAAGTACCAACTGACACTTTTTAAGCGTTTTAATTCCTGCTTCCAAGTTGTTTTCAAATTTAAAAATGGGAGAAAACAAAATTTACTATACAACCACAGGTAGAATAAGTAGGTAGGTAGGTACATTCTAAATTAATTAATCACATTGTATCGGTAACTTAAAGGTAGATGGCTTAGTGGCTTAATAGTTAATACGTTGTACCTACAATATACATAGGTAGGTAGTACTAGGTACATCAAATTCGTTTGTTCGTAATCATGTATTATTGTAAGTATAATAATAGGTATTTAATGATTATTAGTTACCTATTACCATTGATTTTGTAATATACTAAAATATTATAATAATACTACAATAGTATATTATAAAATCAATGCTATTACATATTATTTGATATTTTAATATTTACAACTAACATAGGTTACCTGGTGATTGTTTGAAAGACGTATTATTTGTTTGATCCATTCATGTGGCTTGGTGGTCTAGGGGTATGATTTTCGCTTAGGGTGCGAGAGGTCCCGGGTTCAAATCCCGGCCAAGCCCAGATAAATTTTTGCACTTTTTTTTCTTCTTTTTTTCCAACGCTCTACTAATCGAACCGAAATTAATTTTTGTTAATGTTTTCATTTATTCAAACATAAATTTACAAATAATATTAAATCATAAATTCGTTAACTGTTGATATTTTTTTTACTCCTTTTTACAAAAATAAATTATACTTATATTTTATTTTCAATAAAAATAATTAATTTCAAAATCCATTACAATAAAAAAATCGTACAACTGGAAACAATTTTATCCGTTACTATCGTAATAATATAATTTATTGAGTTGAATAAAAATGAAGTAATGCGAAAAATGCGTAAATTACATATTTTTAATCATACATGATACCCTAATGCCTAATGTTATAATAATATGTACTAATGTAGTTTGTAATTTTGATAAAAATAAAATATTTTTACATTATTTTTGAACTCAACAAAATCAAAAACTTATATTATACATCTCGTACTTCATCTTTTTAAATTTAATTATATCTATACATAAGTTAAATTTTATTTTATCTAACTCTGCAGAGTATAATATTATGCACCATTGTTGTATATATATTTGCACTATTAAGCTTAAAGTTTAAGTGGTTAATGAAACCACGAACTATCAAATTATTTGATATAGTTACTTTGTTATTTCAGGCGTCATTATACTGTGTCTATTATAATTTGACCTAGATAAATATTTAACAATAAATAACGATCTTCATACAAAATTTACAGTTAAGCAATTTAAAAAAATGTATAACAGTGTAAATTTTTACCATGAGCTATCGCTTATTTGAAAACCTTTTTGTAAAGCCTTTATTTTTTTCTATTCTAGAACGTTTGGTATGCAGAGCTAATAGTCTTAAAATAATTTGTCTCTTCCGTAAAAAAAAAAATATATATATTATATATAGTCTCGGACGTTTGATCGTTTGATATACTTGATTAAATAAACACAGAATAACATGAAAAATCTATTGTTTTATCAAATACATTTTTCAAGTTCATCTGTACTAATCTTACGAAATTATTATATGGAAGATAATATTTAATAACCATGGACCGTTTAATATAGGTACATTTCTATTATAAATAAGTACCTATTATCAATCATGATGATAAAATATTTTAAATACCTAAGTAATACCAATAATGTCCATAATTACTTATTAATCATAAAACACATTATTGCTTACAATTTATAAAATGGCAAGGTTTCAATCTTATATTATTTATTTCGATGCAATTCATTATATCGAATAAAACGTTCTCTGATCTTAAAATAATAATAATAATAAGCGACGCTACGACAATGAAATATACAATAATATTATGAAATCACAATTTTCTGTTTTAAACCATACGTTTACCTAACCTAAACTTTTGTTTTATTCGCAGTTCATTAACTAATGAACCACTAAATTTAAAATGTAGGTATTTCAAGTATACACTCCAAAACAACAGTAATATAATACAGATTATACTTTTAATAACGAAAAAATCTAAGTGGAGCTGTAAAGCAAAACGTGTTAAGTTTTTTGAGTTAAATGACTTCATACTGTTCGTACTATTCTACTGAACGTGTAATCGGCTATTCCGTACATGGTACATCCACAATGCTCCCACCACGGTTCGTATAGTCGCACGGGTGGGGATGCTAGTGCAAAGCAAACGTTGTCAGATGACTCGTGAGTTGGTCCGTTGTGCTGCAGTCATGCTGTTATTATACACGTAATCACTTATACATAGGTACCTATATACTGTACCTATATAACTGTATATACATTGACCATCAAGGCATCAACCTGTTTATTTAACGTAGTGTATTAAATTGGATAATTTATATAAAATAGAAATTAAATTTAAAAAATAATGATATCACTACAAAATCTCAAACATACTCAACTAATCTTATTATTCAATAATGCAGATACCTATACACAATTTTTGGATTATTTAAAGACCATAGTTTTAAATTTATGAGATTTTTCGTATTATTTGAACTTTGATGAGTGTACTGTGAAGATCCAAACGTCTACTTTTCAAATGAAAATTGAAAATATTCTTTTAAAATAAGTAGTTAATTATTTACTAAATAACTAATTTTCCTGGAAATAGTAAAACGTATCAAAATAAAAACTCAAACAAATATTGGTACTTTTAAGTTATTTAGCTTTGTGTACTCAGAATATAATAGATCTATGATAAAGCGTTTGAAATATTTGGATTATATGGGGGATGAGGGCTGTGGTAGTTTGAAAATATAAGTAATCTATATTAATCTATTAATATTTATAATTTATGAAAATGCATTATTTAGAAAACATTTATTTTGTTGTATTGTAAAATAATTTTTAATGATTTTTATTCATAAAACAAATATTTAGTGATTGAAAAATATTTCGTTCGAGTTCAATATAATATATACCTATATCAACATTTTTAAACTAAATATCCATTTATAGTAAAAAAGAGAGTTTTCATTAAAAAAAAAAAAAACGGAAATCACCTCAGGACACTTCTTGAGCAGTATAAAAATCTCAAGAATTTAAAAATATGGTCTTTAAATATATTTGAAATTTTTAAAAACATAATCTGAATAAATTAATTTTTAAATGAAAAATGGGGGTGAGTGGTGAATATGTTTTACAATTCGCTCTGTATTTTATTGTACTGAGTAAAACAAAAAACATATTAAGTAGCCAGTAGGTATCAACTTAAAACTAAAATTATTTTTAGACTATAATTTAAATATTTTTTAATAGTATATTATAGACATTATAGGTGTTGAAATTTCACAGTTCACAGTTCAATTAAGTCTGTAAAAATATTCTTACATAATAAATAATTTATAGTGGTTAGTATTTTATATCATGTTTGGCTTACTTAGAACAGTACAATAAGATATCACAACCTTATAAGTTACCTATAAGTTATAAGTTATAATGCTAAAAAATTATTGTATATACGAAACATGGCATGGATTTTTTTTTTTGTGTACCTATCTTATATCGTCTTGCACACTGTATTACTGCATACATTTAAAATACTAAGAGTTTACTAACTTTAACTGTCTATAGATACTAATAAATTATTAGTATTATTAGTAATAATATAAATTATAACTATATAATATGCATATCATATTATCATAATATAGTACCTATACATGGTATAATATGATGACAGCAAATGTTTACTCCGCATAATCACTACCTACGTTATTTTGTCTAAAAAAGGCTCGAAATCAAATATTTAATGATAAATTAAATTCGATTATTAATCGAATGATAGAATAGCAATTACAAATACTGAATACATTAATTACCTACATATTAAATTATTATTATATATTAATTCTTATTAATTTTATTTTTAAGTGCGCGGCGAAATGACAAAAGAACGTTAATGTTAGGTATATAATGATATTCACCAACCTTAATTCCTTATGGTCCTTTGCCTATTAATATTTTTTTTTCTACAATCATTGTCTTCTATATTTATTGGCTCTTGGAAATAAACTACATAAATATGCATTGTGCCATATTATTATATGGGTATACAATTTAGTCGTTTGTATAATAATATATTGTATAGGAGTACAGAATACGTAATAATACGTTGACATATATATTGAAATTTATCAGAATACTTTTGAAAAACAGATCGTACCAACGTATAACGATCCAGAAATAATGATTTGAACGACACGCAAACACCTTAAACGCATATTTCTTCAAGCCGTTAAAAGTTTTTATTGCGTTCGTAATGCCGACGTGTATTATATTTTATAACGTAATATATGTATATAATATAATACGATACGATACGTAGAGGTGTATTGATTGAAAGCTTTTTCTACGAACGGAACATTTTACGGAAACATAAAACGTATCCCATATAGAAGCGTGTGTTTATTATTTTTATTGTATATGCTTAGATATTGTAAACCGACCAGAAAAAAAAAAATAACAATAATAATAATAATAATAAAAGTAGATGCTTATAAAGTAGTTCTTGTCTGAAAATAAAAATAATGACGCAAATATATTTAAACGAATAAAATAGAGAAAAATTGCAACTAAAAATAATGACAAAATCTTATAATACTTACAGTAAAAATGTAATTATACAATTATTATTGTAGATTGTAATTATTATTTAGAAAAAAAATGCAAAAAACTTATTTGGGCTTGGCCGGGATTTGAACCCGGGACCTCTCGCACCCTAAGCGAAAATCATACCCCTAGACCACCAAGCCACGTGATGGTTACGATGAAATTTTAAGCATAAGAGTAACTACAACAATTATGAATAATAAATAAAAAAAAACATATCACATGAGATTTATCAATTCATTTATAGATAAAATGTCTTTTAAAGATAAATCAATAGATCGAATAAAAAAAATAAAATAAAGAAAAATATAGAAAAAAATGAAAAAAATTATTTGGGCTTGGCCGGGATTTGAACCCGGGACCTCTCGCACCCTAAGCGAGAATCATACCCCTAGACCACCAAGCCACACGTGGAATTCCCACTTAAAAGACGTCCTCTAAAATCATTGAATAAACAGCTGAAGTTATCAGTAGTTTGACAAGAAAAAAAGAAAATAATAAATTCGGAAAGCTATCAAACTGTCAAAGAAGGTGAATCGTTCATATTTTTTACGACAAAAATATTATTTTAAGAGATCATTATAATTTACAATCTATCAGTAAGTTTCGTTAAGTTTTGTAGTCGCTGACGAGTAACGATTTATTTTATTTTCTTCGTCTCATTAATTCACTATCTTTCTGTCCAATACCGTCACTATCTGCACTTGTAAGTCGTAACTCATCAGTTGTCATAAATCGTTTTATTTTTCTAGTACCTACCTATTACAAAAGTGTAAAATACTAGTATAATAGTTGTTTCACTGCACCCTTGGAATATTTATAG